>SKCR01033488.1:0-58873 GCA_019454045.1 Zanthoxylum bungeanum | reverse complement strand
TTAGTAGCGTAAAATCGAAAAGATTTATAATTCCGCATAATTTTGCTATTACCCAATTCACCCCCTCTTGAGTATAGAGATTATTGTTTGAGTGTGCTTGTAGGTAATTTAAGTTTCCAGGAAAAAAACATATCAAGTTTGATAGAAGGAAAGATGATGAAGTAAGTTAAGTGGACATTAACAAACCATATTGGACTCATCTAAACATAAATAGATAGGAATGCTTAATTATATACTGATGATAGAATTCTGTACTCCTAGCATGATATGCTACTTTATCTTCATGCTTTGAGTCAAGCTAGATATATTCTGATGATAGAACTCTGTACTCCTAGCATGATATGCTACTTTATTACCTTCATGCTTGATATAAAATCATTCATTTGCATTATTGAAGAGAGTTTCTTTTAATTTCATCTTTGCTGCACATAAAAGTTTCTTCTTCTTCTTTATTTAAAGGGGTACTAACGAACTTTATATGTATTTTAGGGGTGTTTGAGAAAGTATATTGAAGTATAGAAAGCACTAGTAGTTTGATAAGATGTCCAACATGAGATGTTTTCGTTAAAACCGAACCTCTCGGTGATACCCCGAGCTCCAGGTATAGGTTTATCAATCAGTTGTGTCATTTATGTTAGAGAAAATGTACTGTTGAATCAAACTCGTGTGCTTAGAAAATATAAAATTGGGGGTTAGTGAGTCCAAGAGAGATCTGTTTACGTACTTGAGGAATCTTAATTGTTTGATTGAATACGAATCTTCATGCTGGCAAGTAATCTTTAGAAACATTCAGAGCTAGCTCTGAACATGACCATTTTCTCTGCTTAAGAAATTTGAATATACGTTTCACACAAGAGAATATTGTTATGTTCAGAGCTAGCTCTTCATGGACGTTTGTCTATTAACAAGTTTCAATCTCCTTCAGTTTGGAGAACAGTAATTCTCAATTCCACATTTCACATCATGAAATCACCTTACTTGTATAATCACAACTAATTACAAACTGTTTAATGGTTTTTTTTTTTTTTAAAGTTTTGGGCATTTTTTTTTTGAAAAGAAAATATCACTTGTCATTTAACCACCATTGTAGATAAGGTACATGATTTCTGCTGGGAAAATATCCAGTCATACAACAGTTTCAATTTTTTCGATAACTATCTTAACTAAAGAATGAGCAAAAATATTACAATTTCTGGAGATATAAGATCATCTACAACCCCGAAAATGTCTACATGTTTCGCCGATCTCAGAAACTACCCAAACCACTTCTGTAATATTACTAGTACACCTGTTGTTAATCAGATCCACAACTCCCTGGGCATTTAAAAATGCATTCTATTTACTTTTTGTTTGTTTGAAAGCACACTGCATGTGGTTCTTCACCGTTTTCTTCAAGTACGTACATATGCATATATATATTTGATAATAGCATCCTTTCAGTAAATTCATAGCAAAATGAAGAAAAACATCAAACCCAATTTAGCATCTTGCCTTTATTGCATAAATGAAATCTCTTTAAGTCATCCTCTAAAGATGCTATACAATCCATTGCGTTAGCTAGTAAAAAGTGGGTTTCAGGGTATATATGGAGTATTGGTTGGTTCATTTAGGACAGGCCAATTCAGCCCATCAATCTTTTAACACGCGAAGTTAAATAATATGATGAGAAATGATAATGGGATAGTCACATTCATTCTTCAATTCCAATGTAGATATATATGAGATTAATGTTCATAATTTATGTTAAGAGTTTGTTAATGTTCTAGGAATTCTCTACAAGAAAATATTAGCAATATTTGTGTTGTGATTACATTGAAATTATTTCAATATGTTTGTAAATTATTTTTGCTTTAGTAATACATATATTAGGTTAAATCTTGAAAGATTAAGATAATGGACTTGTTTCGTACTAAATTCATAACATTATAGAGTTATTTATCTCGACAATTATATATATATATTTATTCAATTCTTTTTTAAAATATGCATTTAAAATTGTATGTTTTTTTCCCATTTGTTCCGAAATTGAAATCATTATTTTTATTTATTTATTTATTTTTATTTTTTGCAAAGCAATTGCAATATTTGGTATGTTTTTTTTTTTTAATTGTTGTAGGAAGTAATTTAAGATTATCATGGCTTATTAATTTTGACTACATTCCAATTTTTTGACTACATTAGAAATGTGATTGTGCTCAATGTGCATGAGGATCGGTAATGTGACTGAGGGTCGACAATATAATTGAGGTAATTAATGTGACTGAGATAACTAATGTGACTGTGGTCATAAGTGTTGTTGGGGCGGATGTGGAACCCCTATGGTCGAATCGGTATCCCGCGCAGCGGAAGTGGGTTTAACCCATGAATATCTAGCATGAGTGTATTTTAAAATATTTTATGTAAAACTACATTCTGTTTCGAGTTCATAGGACAAAACGAAATCCGTAAACTCCAGAATGGAGAAAATAAAGTTTCAGTGTTCATCGGCCTTGCGAGTCGCGACGCTGAGGCTTGATCGTCAAGCTACCCCAGACTGCGAAAGCTGAACGTTTCGGCGTCGTGATATGGAAGGGTGGGCGTCGCAACTCTCATAGGTATGATGCTCGGTGTTGCGACATTGGAAGTTCAAAGTTGTGACACTACCCAGGGCAGTGAGCAATTTCAACTTCAAACCAACACTAAATACTTCTAATTTTCTCCTAATACTTTAAATACACCTAAAATCTAATTTTAGCATCATAACCATCATCAACACATGTTATACAACTAACATACATGTATTTTAAATTCATATATGTATTTGTTTGAATCAAAACAGAAGCCAATTTAGAATCCCACAATGAAATGACTAATGAACAATTCTAGGTCACTCAAAGGTGGTCAAGTGATTCTAAAATGGTAGCCATAGCTCTAAAATTTAATCTAAAGTTCCAAACTCTTATTAATTGTTCCATGTTCAACATGAACATCTTTGACCCAATTACAAACATATTGTGTTTATACTTCCAATGCATCCTAACATAATTCATTAGCCTAATTTCAAATTTAAGCTATGTAATTATGCATCAAATACATAATTCATCACTATATGTCTCACTAATGAAAAACTCACTAATGAAGAACATAACTTAAGAGGAGATCAAATTACCTAGTAAGGTTGATACAAAGATATAATCTTCTTCTCATTGTTGAAAAAGTTGGAGAACTTCAAAGGTTTGCAAGCTTGACTTCAAGATCCAATCTTCATTCCAATGCTAGCAAGCTTTACTCTAAGATCCAATCTTGATTTCTCTTAGATGAAATGTTGTAGAGATATTCCAAAGTTTCTTTAAACATTTCTATAACTTAGGCTAATTTTTCCAAGAATTACTTGTATATAACTTAGGTTATATTCTCTAGATCTATTCAAAATCCTCTCTCTCGAGTGATAGATTCTAAACATATATCATCATATTTGTGACCATCAAACACAAAGCATTAAACTCAAAAGAATATAAATAAATAATAAAACTTCATAACAAAATCAACAATTAAAATAAAGGTTCAAGCATCAGTTACATCATTCTCCAAAATTAAGGAGTTTAGTTCATGACAAAAGATAAAAACAATGATAAACAAGTCATGAATCTAATGGAAATCATTAGAGTTATAAGAAAGAAATAAGATGATAAAACCCAAATTAAATCTATTCATCTTCGGATGTCACCGCCTTCGTCTCCTATTGTTGCTCTTCAATCCTCCTCCTTAGATCTCTAAAAATATGTATTTGGTGTTTTGTGTTGTGTATTAGCCTCCCTCTTGAATTTGGACGAACTATTATATTTATAGTAGAGTCTGGTGGCCATTGGGTATTTTAGAAAACCCTAAAAATTAAATCCTGGAGCTTGTAGGTTTCCCCCGCAGCGCTGCAGCCTAGTTGAGTGGCGCCTGAGCGCCACGGTCTCGGGAAAATGTATGGGGCGCGTCTTGGCTTGAGGCGCCATGGCGCTTTGCATATTTCCTCAACTGGCGCCATGACGCCATTGATCTCACATTTGTTGGCGCCAAGGCGCCACTTATCTTTCTTTCAACAGGCGCCTTGGCGCCTTGTGTGATGGGCAGAATGGCGCCATGAATAGCTGGAATTGGTGGCGCCATGGCGCCATTTGATATTTCTTTGAACACGCGCCATGACACATTTGTGAAATTGATCTCCAATAGGCGCTTTGGCGCATGTGCATTTAAGTGGGTAATTGTGGCGCCAATGCGCCTCTCTCTCGGGAATTTGGCTGGGTTACAAGGCGCTGTGGCACCTTATGAAATTTCTCCCATGGTGCTCTTGTCTTATGTCCTATACTCCCGTATGGTCCCCAAAATACATGTAAATATCTCAGGATCCATGTATTAATGCTCCTACAAATAAAAACAGAAAATAAACTATAAATGACATTAAATATCTCGAAATATAACAAAACAATAGGCTAAGAATGCCATAATAAGTGGGTATAAACCGCACTTATCAAACACCCCCAAACTTAAGGTTTTGCTAGTCCCGAGCAAAAGATAAAATAAAAAATAAATTCAAATAAACAAATAAAAACTACTAAATTAACTAAGCCACTTTCGTAGGGATCGCGATTGCATTTAACGTATGCAACAAGCCTTTAAACCCCTAGGCGACCCTAATGGACGAGTTATAGTCTCGTGAGGGCTTACAATGACGACACCCACAAACGTCATTCCCACACATGCATGCAAAAAATATAAAAATAACAAAAGCATAGTCCCGATAGTTGCATATAAAATTTTCCTCAAAGAAAGCTTATAAATGAAATTAGAGAACCTTCAAAGTACGCAATGCGACTCAAATCCAAATTCTTGAGTAAATCATCTAAGCTAGACTCACAGTGTGTGTGTAATGGTTCGGCCACAGCTTTGATCCTAAGTAAGTCAACTTGATGATTTTGTTTAAAAATTGAGATCAATGGGTCAAACCAATCTAGATATCTCAATTAAGCTCTGTAATTGCTTTATTTTGTGCTCAGTATGATATGATTTTTTTCTTTTCTTTTCTTGTCTCTTTTTGTTTTTCTCATTTTTTTTCAACACACCTACCCTTTAAGGTAGCATTTCTCCTCATCGTGGTCCTAATACTCGCCCATGGGTAGCTTCACGCTTATCGGTTATATGTGGTTTATTTTCTTTCTTTAGAGACTTTTTTCTTTTATTTTTATCCATACCATACATCATAACACTAGCAAATGAAGATAGACATCTAAGCAAACGGTCATTCATCGACATGCAATTTATTTAACTAGTCACCTTATCAACTACTTAAGTTCTCACTGGTAAAAACCTATAATTGAGTGCTTACGAGTCTAACATAGATCAACTACTCAAGGCATCAGATAAAAGTAAATTGAGCACTTATCGTTTCTAAATTTTCACCATAAAAAAACAGTATCATCATAAGATTTATGCTTTACTGTATAGGATTAAAAATAAACAAATTTTGTTTTTTTGTTTTTGTTTTTTGTTTTTTTTAAATAAATCAATATAACAAGTAGACAACATGCACACACCCCCAAACTTAAAACTTGCATTGTCCTCAATGTAAGATAAATATAAAGAGCAAGAGTGAGGAACAACACTACCATGCATGGAGTTGATCAGGCTTCTGCTGGTTAGAATTTGGTTGCGCGGGCATTGTGTGTCTCGTGCTACCTGCATAAATAACATGCAAAATGAATAAATAAACAAATAGCACACAATAAAATAAAAATTACAAATAAGAAAATAAATAAACAAATGCAATTAAATGCAAGGGTTGCCTCCCCGCTAGCGCTAAGTTTAAGGTCTTCAGCCAGACGCAACCACCCAAATGGTGGTCATGGTAGCTTATTTTTTGTATCCACTGGCTGCTTTGACGTGAACAAGATAGTTTGGTGACTGTGATAGTTTATCCAAATACCCCTTACTACTGCTTGGTCATGGAGGACGTAATCTGCCCAATTTGTATTTCTAAGGATTTCATATTGGCCCCGATATTTTCCATGTGTGTCTCAATGTTGTCTAGCCTTGACTTATTCTTCTCGAATCTCGCTGAAGTATTAGCAACAAACGTGCTCACGAAATCTTCTAAGGAAGATTTCTGCTCAGCTCTTTGATAGTCAAAACCAGAAGAAGGTTGCAAGGTATTCTCTGTGTTAGCATATGACAGGTTTGGATGATAACGGTTAGACACATGATTTCCTCTATAGCTGTTGAAGTTCCGATTGTTCACATATTGGACTTGCTCAAAGTTTGGTTCTCCTTCCAATAACCGCATATTTGTAGCTGCCACTAATTCAATAGATGATACTCGTGGATTTTTCAGGGCTGCTACTTGAGTAGATAAGGTGGAAATATGAGCTGTAAGTACCACAAGAGGGTCTACTTCATATATTCCAGCCACTTTGGTCACCGTAGCGCGTTCACTTGGCCATTGATAATGGTTAATGGCCATTTCTTCTAATAAATTATAAGTGTCCTCAGCTGATTTCTTAAATAGAGCTCCCACAGCTGCTGCATCAACCATAGTCATATTCGAACCATTCAGCCCGTTATAGAACAACTGAATCTGGACCCAATCTGCATAATCATGTTGTGGGCATCTTAGTAGTAGATCCTTAAAGCGCTCTCATGCTTCATATAAAGTCTCAGTCTCCAGCTGTTTAAATATACTAATTTCTGCCCTCAGTTGAGCTGATTTAGCTGGTGGAAAGAACCTCTCAAGAAATTTTGTGGCCATATCCTACCATGTCATGATACTCCCCGTCTGTATTGATTGAAGCCAATCTCACGCTTTATCCCGTAAAGAGAATGAGAATAAGCGTAGCCTTATGGCTTCTTTACTAACACCATTCATCTTTATGGTATCTGCGATCTCCAGGAACATCCTTAAGTGCAAGTTGAGATCCTCTACAGCTGAACCCCCAAACTGATTCCTTTGTACCATGTTGATCAATGCAGATTTTAACTCAAAATTTTTGGCGTTGATTGGTTGATGGGCAATCCCAGAATAAGTATCATCTATGACCGGTTTGAAGTGATCTCTGATTGCCACCTGACGTGAGTTGTTCTCTATGTTTTCAGCTGCCATTGCTTCTTTTTCAATTTTCCTTTGTTTTATTAGTCTCCTCGCTGTTCTTTCTATTTCAGGATCAAACAAGAGCGAGTCGAGACTTATGGATTTTCGCATTCACTGAAGCACAAAAAAAAAAAACAAAAATCAATAAACAAAATTAAAATAGAATAAAATAAAATAAATATAAAATAAAAGATAAAAATCTAAATTAAAACTAAGATTACTTGGTAGTAGTATTAATGTGAATTAAACAAACAATCCCCGGCAACGGCGCCAAAAACTTAGTGTGATATTTTATATCGTACTGCAAGTGTACGATGTCAAGTTTTAGTATAAATGAGTTTAGAGTGTTGAACCCATAGGGATTGCGTTAACTCGCACTAAATACTACAATTGATAATCATAACTTTATTTAGAAAGCAAATAATAAAGGTTTTAATAAATAAATATAAAAATAATTATATTGGAGGAACTAATACGATAGAGATTCTGGATCCTGATTTAACCTAACTGTCACCCATATATTTGTCATGTCAATTAATCATTGTTCAGCTATATTGTTTATAAGTCAAGACTTCGAAAATATCCACTCCCTCTTTCGAGTGCCGAGTGAAAATATCATCAACTACAGACTTCGATATCTCTATAAAAATCCAGTAGTTAACAACTCATTACGCTTTGTGATTCTATATTACGGCTTTAAAGGAACTACAAATTCTCTCGAACTCTATAAAATCCTAGGTTATATTCTCTAGATCTATTCAAAATCCCCACTCTCGAGTGATAGATTCTAAACATATATCATCATATTTGTGGCCAGAAAACACAAAGCATTAAACGCAAAAGAATATAAATAAATAATAAAACTTCATAACAAAATCATTAATTAAAATAAAGGTTCAAGTATCAGTTACATCATTCTCCAAAATTAAGGAGTTTAGTTCATGACAAAAGATAAAAACAATGATAAACAAGTCATGAATCTAATGGAAATTGTTGTGATATTTTATATCGTACCGCAAGTGTACGGTGTCAAGTTTTAGTATAAATAAGAGTTAAGAGTGTCGAACCCATATGAATTATGTTAACTCGCACTAAGTACTACAATTGATAATCCTAACTTTATTTAGAAAATAAATAATAAAGATTTTAATAAATAAATAAATATAAAAATAATTGGATAGGAGGAACTAATACGATAGAGATTCTGGATCCTGATTTCACCTAACTGTCACCTAGTATTTGTTATGCCAATTACCATTGTTCGGTTATATTGTTTATAAGTCAAGACTCTGAAATTATCCACTCCCTCTCTCGAGTGCCGAGTGAAAATATCATTAACTACAGACTTCGATATCTCTATAAAAATCCAATAGTTAACAACTCATTACGATTTGTGATTCTATATTAACGACTTCAAAGGACTACAGATTCTCTCGAACTCTATAAAATCCTAGGTCATATTCTCTAGATCTATTCAAAATCCTCTCTCTCGAGTGATAGATTATAAACATTCATCATCATATTTTTGGCCAACAAACATAAAGCATTAAACTCAAAAGAATATAAATAAATCAACAAAACTTCATCACAAAATTGACAATCAATTACAAGGTTCAATCATCGATTACACCATTCTCCAGAATTAATGAGTTTAGTTAATGACAAAAGATAAAATCAATGATACACAAACCATGAATCTAATGGAAATCATTAGAGTTCTAAGAAAGAAATAATAAGATAAAACCCGAATTGAATCTTTCATCTCCGGACGTCACCGCCTTAATCTCCTCTTGTCGCTCTTCAATCCAATCCTTGGATCTCTAAAAATATTTAATTCTGTGTTTTGTGCAGTGTATTAGCCTCCTCATTTAGTTTTGGACGAACTGATATATTTATAGTAGAGCCTGAGAGTCATAATACATGTTGAAAACCCTAAAAATCACTTCCTGGCTTGCGCAGGTTTTCCTCCGCAGGGGGCGCTGCGGCGCTGAACAGTGGGCGCTGCGGCGTCCAACTCGTAAATGACTAGATTTCATCGAGTAGATGCAAATCGATATATTATGGGTCTCGTAACACTTTCTAGATCAAAAGTTATAGCCTTTTTAATTTCAGTGCGCAGCTGATGCTGGTTTTTACTGCTTCTTGAGTCCGATGCTCCCAATAGGTACCGAAACACACGTATTTTCTCCATTATCGATGTTCTAATGCTTCCTACAAATAATACATAAAAGATACTACAAAATACATTAAATGGCTCGAAACATAACAAAATAATAGGTTAAGGATGTCGGAATAAGTGGGTATAAACCACACTTATCAGAAATCATTAGAGTTATAAGAAAGAAATAAGATGATAAAACCCGAATTAAATCTCTTCCTCTTCGGATGTCACCGCCTTCGTCTCCTATTGTTGCTCTTCAATCGTCCTCCTTGGATCTCTAAAAATATGTATTTGTTGTTTTGTGCTGTGTATTAGCCTCCCTCTTGAATTTCGACGAACTGTTATATTTATAGTAGAGTCTGGTGGCCATTGGGTATTTTAGAAAACCCTAAAAATTAAATCCTGGAGCTCGTAGGTTTCCCCCGCAGCGCTGCTGCCTAGTTGAGTGGCGCCTGGGCGCTATGATCTCGGGAAAATACATGAGGCGCGTCTTGGCTTGAGGCGCCATGGCGTCTTACATATTTCCTCAACTGGTGCCATGGCGCCATTGATCTCACATTTGTTGGCGCGAAGGCGCCACTTATCTTTCTTTCAACAGGCGCATTGGCGCCTTGTGTGATGGGCAAAATGGCGCCATGGCACCATGAGTAGCTGGAATTGGTGGCGCCATGGCGCCATTTGATATTTCTTTGAACAGACGCCATGGCACCTTTGTGCAATTGATCTCCAATAGGCGCTTTGGCGCCTGTGCATTTAAGTGGGCAATTGTGGCGCCAAAGCGTCTCTCTCTCTCGGGAATTTGGCTGGGTTACAAGGCGTTGTGGCACCTTATGAAATTTCTCCCATGATGCTCATGTCTTATGTCCTATGCTCCCGTATGGTCCCCAAAATACGTGTAAATATCACATGATCCATGTATTAATGCTCCTACAATTAAAAACAGAAAATAAACTATAAATGAAATTAAATATCTCGAAATATAAAAAAACAATATAGACTAAGAATGTCATAATAAGTGGGTATAAACCGCACTTATCACCTATAATTACATATTTATAATTATCAAAATATCCTCAAATGGTATAGATATTTATGAAATTACGACAAAACCCTTGTGTAATTTTGGATTAATCCAATTAGGTCAAAGTAAATAATCAATGTTATTCAATAACACTTAATTATCTTAGTTGATAATTATAATATCGATTATTATTTATTATAAAAAAATTATCGGCTACCCAAGTGCTCAACGAGTACACTTCATATTGTGAGACTTCTAAGTTCAGACAGGTTCGTCATACAAGCCTAGCTAATATGTACGCAATTCAGCCACCTCCGAATTCGTGAAGAACACGAACGACATTTCTAAACTATACAAGTCGATGTCATCACATATGTTTAACAATCCCTCTGTCATAGGCTATCATAGTTGTGCTTGAGAAACATAGAATACACCGTCAAGTTTTCGAGGTGCACATTTCATGTCGATATGTCAATGATTCTTTACAACTAATGTGATTCATCCTATGTGATCGGCTTTGGACAAAGTCTTAAGAATCGTGACTTACTCACATGGATACCTAAACCCCTTATGCTACATATACGGGCCGACATATCCTATCATGATACACACTTGATTAACGAGTGCATTGGTCCACACCCAACGAATATCTAGAGGCCAGACCATGAAAGATTTTTGACATACATGACATGAAAGTGGGGAGAATCTCACACAAAATCAATGATATCTTATAGTTAAGGATTACATATGCTACTCGACTAAATGAGATTCCTATTAATGATGGTGTGTACTTCCATCTATTATGAATCACCTGTGAGTCATTCAGTATTCGCTTCAACGAATATCTACATGTCTATACAAGCTTCCAAAGCTCATGATACATCGAGTTAAATCATGGAACTCCAATTCCAATATACGACATGTGTTAGTCTTCTAGGTTATAGGAATTCAACCGTATTGCAAACCAACGACTATGAATATTTACTTTAAGAATAGTTTATAATAGTAATACTATCATAATGTCGGACCACCTAGTGTCCAGTATTACTCAAAGACTATTCTAAGGTCGATGTCATTTTTAGCATATTTATACATTAATATAATATGCATAATGACATTACCATTAATAAGGTATGAAATGAAAATATAGTTATTTTATTAATAAATAATAAAATGTACAATACATTATTCGGATTAGCGCTTTAAGCACCGACTTTAACAAGTGTAACTAAGGGTCGACAATATGTCTGAGGTCATAATTATGACTGTACTCAATGTAACTTGAGGGTAGACAACGTGATTGAGATAACTAATGTGGCTGTGATCACAAATATGATTAAAGGTCGGTAATGTAATTGATGATACAATTGTGACCGTGTTCAATATGATTGAGATTTGACAATGTGACTGAGGCAAATCACGACTAAATTATCAATCACCTAATTGATAGTCACATTATGATTGTGTAAAAATATTGTTATGATTAGTTCTTTGTGATTTAAGTAAAATGTTATATACTTAAATTTTATTCTTAAATTTTTTGTTAATACTTTAAGATTCTGGACCCTAATTGATAGTCACATTATAATGTTCTTTTATTCTTAAATTTTTTGTTAATACTTTTATTTTTCAATTTATTTGTTAATACTTTTATTCTTAAATTTTTTGTTTTAGGGTAGCATCAATATGCTTGAAAGTAAGATGTTGGATTTGTCTCTTAATTAGAACGATGGTAGCATCATTATTCAAGGTAATTTTTAAAAAAATACAAGAATTAATTGTGCCTCATTTTTTAATCCTTAATGGAGTGCATATGTGTTCCCTGGAGTCACAGCTTACACCCTAGCACTTCATACTATTTGTTGGATAGACTAGTTTTTTTTTTTTTTTTTTTTGTATTCACTTAAGTGGATGAAAATTTGTTTTAAATATAATAATCCGTAAACTGAACCGAACCAATCCGTAAACCGCTGGTTTAAAAAATTTTCAATCCGAACCAAACCGTTATTTAATGGTTTGGTTTGAGAGGTAAAAAATCCGAACCGTATATACTAAGATACATATAGCTATGATTTCATTATAGAGTTGGCAGAAATGGGACGGAATTCTTGGGGGTTCTCCCTAATTAGGGAGAATGATTGAAGATAAAAAAAATTGAAAAAAATAATAATATTGGGGATGGAGATGAGGAAAATTTAATACTCATTTTTTATTTGGGGAAGAGATGAAGATCATGTAAAATCCTCATTCCCTCTCCATTACCTATTTAAGTTTTTATTTATTTATTTTTAAAATTTTCAATAAATATATTCAAATTACTTATATAAATGTAAATAGAAAGTATTCTAATATTTATAAAAATATATAAATTATAGATAGTTTAATGACTTAAATGAAATAATTGTAATGAGATATTTTTCTTTTTAGTAAGTTACAGACCAAATAAAATGACAGAAAACGTGAATTTCAATATCTAATATATATACATTGTGATTTATATAATAGATTTATGTAATAAATATTACCAATTTTTTTTTTTTTGGATAATGTAATAAATCTATCAATATATTTTTAAACGACTTAAATTTAATTTAAGAAAAAATTATCAGTTATTCGGGGTTCGGGGGACCTCGGAGATCTCTTCTTATTTCCTGAAATAATTATGAGGACGAGAAGGAGATGAGGACATGTGAAGATTATCAGGGATGGAAACGAGAATATTAATCCCCTTCCCTCCCCTTATCATTGTTATCCCTATTCATTATTAGTAAATTGCCAATATTAAAACAATTCTTTACCAGAATCATTGGATTTAGATGAAAATAGTTTTGGAATTTACTTCTTGGTAAGATTACAGTGAAGATCCATTATTTTTGTTTCCTTTTACAACAATAAGTCACCGCAATTGACAGCCAAAGTTATCTAGCCAACAAACAATAAAAACCAATTTGTGAATAAATAACAACTCAAAATGATGCAAATTTACCATAAGAAAATTAAATTGGAAATTTTTTTGAAGTTCCACGATGGCTGATGGGAATGACAAGAGTATCAAACTTGGAGGCAGCATGTTTTTTTTTATACTTCACATGTTAATAATATTTGTTAATGGAAAAGGAGCTGATTTGATGAAAAATAAAGAGCTGTTCTTGCATGAGGGAACAGTCAAAACCATTCAGGTTAAATTATTAAAATTTTAAAGCATAGGCTTTTGTCCTTCAATAATATTTTATATTGGTGTGAAAGCTTCAAAAGTTGTAATATATTTTATATATATTTTTTCTTTTGCAGAGTGAAGATGGTGATGTGATTGACTGTGTGGATATAAAAAAACAACCTGCTTTTAATCATCCACTTCTGAAAAATCACACCATAGAGGTTAATATTTGGATCTTTCGGAGTCTTATGTATTAAATACGAGCTTATAATTTATAATTAAAATTTATATATTTGAAAGCTACAAATTTGCTTGGAATTCATATAGGTGAACCCCCATGTGCATTCAAGTGGAATTGAAGCAGAAAAGAATGAAAATTTACCCATTCAAAGTTGGCTTAAGAATGGAGAATGCCCTGAAGGAAGTGTCCCCATATTAAGAACACAACATTTTAATCATAGTCGCCGCAGCTACCCAGCAACTTTGAAAAAGAGACAGCTAACCAATTTCGAAAATCCCACTAATCATGAGGTGTATAAATAAGTAACTTTTATTGTAATAATTTTACAAGCTTTTAACTTAGTTAACTTCATCTTCAATTAATTTGCTCTCATTTGTATGATAATTAGTATGCACAAGTATCTGCAATTGGTATGAACTACGGTGCTCGTGCGGCTATCAACGTTTGGAACCCTCGAACGAATTTCGGAGAACTCAGTATCGCTCAAATTTGGATTTTGTCAGGCGATGGAAATGAGTTGAATACTATAGAGGCTGGATGGGTGGTAAGATAAGATTCTAAAAATATTGAAATATTAAAAATTTGAGTAATTTTGAATATTGTTTATTAACAAAATAATTCATGATTAATCTAGACTCAGAATGGCGAGAAGGAGACAAGATTCTTCATATACTGGACTGTAAGTTGATTTGATATATGACTAATAACTTCCACATTTATCATAATAATTAATTGAACAAATTTTTATTTTTTATTTACAAATATGTTTTACGTGGTATTTAGAGTGATGGGTATCAAAGCACAGGTTGCTACAATCTTTTGTGCTCAGGATTTGTGCAAACAAACAAAAACTTTGCACTTGGCGGTGCCATACAACCCATTTCAATATATGGTGGGAAGCAATATGAAATAAACGTCGTCATACATAAGGTAATTATTCTCATTTAATTAATTTCTGTTAGTAATTAATAAACCAATTTCCTTTTACAACAACTTGCACAAAACTGAATGTTATACATGGATTAAAACCCTATAGTTCCTTAATTACGTCAATAATTAAATAAAATGAAGGATCGAGATATCACACAACACACATATTTATATTGGTTCATTCTCTATGTAAGAGCTACGTTCATCTACCTGCTACAGCCTACAAGCAAGCATAAAGACTGATCAATGCATTGATTCTTGTTTTTTTTTTTCTTTTTTTCAGTTCAATAAGATAGATGGAAATTGGTGGCTGCAAGTGAGTGGGAATTTAATAGGGTATTGGCCAAGCTCCATATTTACACATTTATCAGGTTCATCTGATGCTATAAATTGGGGAGGAGAGATAGTGAATAACAAACCTGATGGTCATCACACTACAACTCAAATGGGGAGTGGCCATTTCCCTAACGAACCTTTTGGAAAAGCTGCTTATTTTTCCAGACTTGGATATTTTGATGAATCAAGCAGTGTCAAAGATCCTCAAAATCTTGTACCTTATGTTACAACACCAGCCTGCTACAATTTGATTAAAGGAAGAGATAAAAATATTGGTCACTTTTTTTATTTTGGAGGTGCTGGATATTCAAAAAATGCCAATAGAAACTGTTCTCATCAATTGATCAAAGTTGTTGTACTGCTACTTGTTACTAAATAATATGGAAATTTATAAAATTACCTATTTGTTTTATTCATTATAAAGAATAACCACCAATTTTAAAAATATATTTAATAATCAAATTCAACTTAAACTACTCATTTTACCCTTTATCGGATGCTCGAGAGATGCAGCGAGCGTCGCGAACGCTCATGCATCTCTCATGGGCGTCAGCGCGGATGCTCGAGAGATGCAACGGGCGTCACAGACGCACCTTGTATCTCGGCGACCGTGTGGAAGCCTAATTACTTGTACAGGCGCCCGCGCTAAAGCCCGAGATGCATGGGCCGTCCTTGCGGACGCTCGCATGATGCAGCGGGCATCCGCAGACGCCCCATTCATCTCGGGCATCCGCACTGATGCATGCCCAAGTAAATGGGCGTCCGCATGGGCGTCCATTTACATACTTCCACAACCCATGTATTTTTTTCAAACAGTTGGTATGCGAATATTACCAACATCATATTAACTCATAATCTTTAAATTTAAATGCCAAATCTAGTTAAGAATACTAATAAAATACTCACATAAAATTTTGTGAAATAAATTAGATTACTCACCAAGTTAAAAATAAAAACTTCTTACATAAAAATAATCAAATCTGGATGAGGCACCATCACGCCGTCGTCACTACCGTCGTGTTATGAGATTTTTATAAATCAAGGGTAAAGTTGGCAGTTTATCTTAAATTTGATTATAAAATATATTTTAGAGATTGTTGATTATTTTTTATATTTGATAAATGAAATTGATTATTTTTGTAAATTTCCCAAGGTAGAATACTTGACGTACTCACTTTTTTTCCCAATTAAATGTCTTATAAATTGAAGAAAACAAACAAACCATATATCAACCTTGGATGGGTAATTTGTATTTTATTTTTTGTTTGGTCACTCTCAAAAATCAATAGTGGAAGTTAAATAATCATTCAAATTCAAAATTAAAAAGAATCCAAATTGTTGAAAGTTAAACGCTTCCAAAGTTTATAAACAGTGAACAGAAAGAATGATAAAAAATATATCTCCAATATAAAATATATTTTTTTTAAATCGTTGGAAATCCCACCGCTAAACCATCTCTTTCGGGTTTAAGCGGAGCATGTAAAATACCCGCTGTCTCAGATTCTTACAAGAAACGTACACTCCTTAAATTTGATCACAGGACCTGAAAGTTAAATCTTGAACCCTACACCGCTAAGCTACGTCCCTTAGGGACACCAGACATGATAAATATTACAAAAATGATATACTCACACACACTTTTACTTAAAGTTTTACAAACTCTCTCAGTGTAGCTACAGTGAGAGAGTTAGTAAAACTTTAAGTAAAAGTATGTGTGAGTGTATTATTACTGTAAACATTAATGAAAGAATAAATTCAAAACTAACAAGCAAACTTTTCAGTGTGATTTATGTTCACGAAAGCTAAACAATATTTCCAAAAAAAAATAAAAATAGAATTCATATTGTTGAAAAGTTACATGCTTCCAACGTTTATAAACAGTGAATGAAAAGATTGGTAAAACAAGACATTTCCAAATTAATAAACACTAATTAAACTCACTGAAAATTTGTTGCAAGAGACGATACTTTGGAGCTAATTAAGAATTAGCCCATAGATAAAAATTGCAGCAGGCACCCTTCATAGACGTCCATTTACCGCATCCGAAGAAGCTGCTCCCACACTTTGGTCCTGGCTTTCGGATTGTGTTTTTAAAGCTTTTGGCTCCACAGAAACAATATCGAAATTCTACAGATTCCGGAATAGCAGAAGTATGCGGCTCAAGAAACTGTTGAGTCAGAGAATTTGGAGTTGCTTGCGGCATCAGAGATTTTGTGATCGACAATTTGAAACCTCTACTCATGATGACCGCGAGCAATCTTGCTATATTTATCGAGTCATCAAGGCCACTGTGAACACGACCCTGCCAAACCAAGCCAGCTATCTCGACAGCCTGTTTCAGATTGCACCTTATATCACCAAAAACCTTGCTGAATGGAATCCTTAGGTTGATCCATTGGTTGAAATAAGCAGGCTTTTGAATCCTCTTAAATTGGCATTCAGATTCCAGCATTACCTGACAGTCCCAATTCGACCATGTGACCACAGCAAAATTGGTGTTCATTATCCCCATTTGTAAAAGCCAGTTGTGATGTAAAAGCAAAGCTTCTGGAAGAGTAATGGCTTCGTTAACTTGATCCTGTTTAATACCAGTCAATTCCTTGCAGAAATCACTCAACACGGGATTGCACGTTGGACGCACATAAGTTTGGAAACAACAAATAATCTGTCCAGTTTCACCATTGACTATCACCGAAGGAAATTCAATTATTTCCTGTGGGTGAGGGATTCTGTCTTTTAAACACGTGGCCTCAAAGTCCACCACTATAAGGTAATCAAAGTCAGAATTTTGCCCAAGAAAAGGTTTTTGATGAGGAAGAGGAGAAGAGATTATGTGACGAAGAAGAAATTGATTCTCAGAAAGAATAAAAGGATTAGTGTACGCCATTCGTCTGAATCTCTCGGTTTATGTTTACGGTTTGTTAATGTACGTAGTTTAATTATGAGTTATAAGAGAGTGTATTTATAGAGAAATTTATTTTCCTAATCTAGTTTTGATTTCCTAATCTTTTCTCTATTTGGATTTCCTAGTTGCGGTAGGATATGATTTCTGCTGCTCTCTGGTCCAATTCCACCTACGTCTACTTTAACAACTTTCCATTGCCTTTGCTTTTCTGTATTATTAAATATTATTTTTGAGAAAAAACCAATACGATTGATGCCGATTAAGATGCCAATAAGAGCAGCTAGTATTGCCGTCGATATCAACTTTGAGTTCACGGCTCTGAGAGAATTAGAGATCGCTGATGGCCAACATCCCATAATTTTATCTTCAGGAGTATTGAAAACATGATGCAATGCAACTGTTAACTCCACCACTCCCAAGTTCGAACTAAGATGCCCACCTGTCTTTGATAGACTGTTCACAATATCTGCTCTAAGCTCTGCAGCCAGTTGTTCAAGATCCTCTGTGGAAAGATTCTTCATATGAATTGGGTAATTTACTGAGTCCAACAATGGAGTTGGTGGTTTCTCTTCAGAAAAATCAATCTTCCAGCCTTCTTTTTCTTTCCTTATCACCATCATATTGGCTTCCTCACCATCTTTGTGCTCAGCTGATGCTCTCAAACAGAACTGTTTTCTATAGCTAAGGCTTGGTTTTGAAACAGTAAAGATTGGAGAAATAGATTGTTTAGCTCCAATGGAAAAGGAAGAAGAAAGAGCCATGGTGATCAATATTCAGTCACAGAAAGAAATGAAGGTGAAAGAGAGAGAGGCAAGCTGTGAGTTTTATAATACCACTGTAACTTTAAATACTTTTATATTTAAAGTATTTCGATTACTGAAATTATCATTTTTTAAATTCATAATCAATGCTTAACAGAAATAGTCATCATTTTGGAGCTAATCAAGAAGGTTACATGCTTCTTGACTAGTTGAAAAGTTATATAGAATTAAAAAGCTCAGCACAATGACAATTTGACCATATTAACACTACAAATTTGATAAATTGAAAAAAGATTGATGGAAGTATTGTGTAATATTTTTAAGGTCGATGCTATTCATATGTTTCTCTGTACCAATTCACAGAATGGGAAGTTTAACATGCAACTGGATTTTGTTTTTCGTTCAACACATTATAATTGAATTTCTAATGTTAGAATTGGGGTGGTGACACTACCAAAAACAGGATTAAGAATTATATTTACATCTTTTGAACACGCTGAGTATATATAGATACAGAAAGTTCTTCGAGTTTGATAATTTAAGACATTCATTTCATTACATGCTCCAATATGCCTCATCAGATCTAGAAACAAAGTAAAATGCAGGTAAAATTAATCATTCTGTTTTCTTTCTTCCTGTATGGACTGGAAAATTCGAGCAGCTGATTCTGTTGCTAATCTAGGGTTACGAGGAACAACCTTAATCACCCGTGTCTGCTGTTCACCAGTTTGAGCATTTTGATCCGATGCCTGAACTATTGGTTCCATAGGGAATAGAGGAAGTGCATCTCCTTTTGCTCTTTCAGAAGGACTACTAGCAGTACTTCCCAGTACCTCACTTTCTTTTGAAGCCTGAAATTTTTCAAAACAGCTTGAGATCACTCGACTCATCTGGCTTGACATGTCAAGCGAACTTTGATTGGGTATCATCAAGTTAATGTCCACCATTGATAAGTGACTGTCCTTTGACTGGGCTCCCGGAGGAAATGGGATCATTTGGTTAACAGCTGAACCAGAAATAGATTGATTTATGACTGGCATGCCATATGGCGGAAAGCAGGTCTGAGCCAAAGGATGGTTGGTGGGAAGAATTCCACCCCTTCTTGTTGAGATGCCGAAATCCCATAAGCTGTGTTCAAGAAGTCGGCACCTGTGATTTAAGCTCATTGGACCACAGCTGCCGTAGAATGGTGCCACAAAACCAGCAGTTGGAGGACATGGCCCTGTGTAGGGCTTGTATACAAGCCCTTCAGAAGGGGACATCACAGAAACTAACCACTGATTTCCAGGAGGTGGGAAACACCATGGAGACAGTTTGGTGTTCTTAGAGACGGGTGCTGGAGGCGCATTTCCAGAACAAGACCCAGTATTTGATTGTTGAGTTGCAAGTCCTTTGCTTGTGTCATTGTTGATAAAAGGATGCGGGATATTAGCAACTGCATTCTCATGGGCACATTCAGTAATGGGATCTGGATTTGGGGAATCGTCTTTTGCCTTCATGAAGTGGAGTGGTGGTTTTAGAATGTACTCAGATCGCAACTTCTTGGCTTGAGATCTGTTTAATGGAGGTTTGCCTGTATAGAGATTGTCTTCAAGCAACAAATTTGGAGCTCTGGCGATCATTTTTTGTACCTGTTGCAATTAAACATTATGCATGATTTTTCATTCACACATTTGTACAACAGAAAGCAGAAAAGCAAGAATGAATCATATTGCAGAAAAATCATAGAAAAGCTTACCTTCGTTAGTCTATGCAACTCAAACACTTGCACAGCGAAAACCCTTTGTTGACTGGAAAGAAAAAACAGAGAGAGAAAGTTTATTCTAACACTAAATAAATATCAATGAATGTCTAGTGCATTAGCAAAATATTATCAAGTAACCAAATTAGATTAAAAAAGACAAAAATCAGACTATATTTTTGTGTCACAAGCAAAAACTTATCATGACTATATCAGGGAAGTATTGGTTCAGATATAATAATACTTGATGATTTGAAGAGGAAGGCTGAAAGTTTACAAACTGAAACCACAAGAAAAACCCCCAAAATATTATTAATTAACGAATTAATCAAGGGTGTGGACTTAAAGTTTGATACTTGCAATATACCCGATCAAGCACCACTAAGAACATAGGCTTTGGAGCTGATCTGCATCATTCCTACCTTTTTGTAGTAAGAACCTAATTATTTTGATTATTTCATTACTGAACCAAGCATCGATTATGACTCCCTCCTACTTAGGAGACACATTGACGACTATAATGGATTTGCAAAGCCTGAAAGTTTGCTTGCACATGATATACATGGCCTAGAATTCACCAGACAAGTCTGTGAACACCTACAATATCTAGTTCAGAAGTTAAATAAAAAATATAATGTGCACAGATGTGGAAACCTTATAATCTGATGTGAGGAATAAATGTATAGGTAAGATATTATGGGAGGAAATCATAAACACAAGCAAAGCAACCAATCAATCATTTGATGCTCTTGAGAAGCAATACTTACTCGATGATAGCTCTTCTAGTTTTCCAAAATTGTTTCTCACCTATGACTCCTACAACATCATCAGGGGATACAGCCACAGCTGATATCGAGTCCATAACACAGGTGTTGGAAACATTATTTTGTTTGTATACCTCTCTCACCTGGGCAGACCTGCCATTTTTGTCTTCATGGCATTCAATGTCATTTTCAAGCCCTTTAGGACTGCTATTATCATCTCCAAGTGAAAGCCTCAAACATGATTCAGTTCTCACCTTGAAAGCATTTTCCTTGTTTCTGTTCCTGGCAGTTTCCGTCAGAAGGCTCTCTGTATCGGCCATTTCATCCCTCAAAGCCACACATGTTTGATGTAGCCTTGAATTGCTATTGTGTAAACTTTTTAGGATATCCATCGAACTACTTCTTTGTTCTTGGTCCAAAGATGAATGTGCTCTCTTCAATGGTTCTTGATTCCTGAATTTAGACAAGTGACTAGATGATGCATCTACCAAATTTCTCTCTCTACTCAATGGGATTGAAGTGGAATAATCCACAGGGTCCTTAGTTGTCTGAGAAGTATTCTCGTCATTTCGGTTCCTCTTGCACTGTCCAGACTTGATATCTCCCTGGTCAGATCCTTTCTTCTGCTTAAATTTCCGATCTTTGCTTTGCTGACTGTTACTATGATGCAGAGCTATTCCTAAACGGTCCGAGGAAACTCTTAAATCATCCTCATCTCCAACCTTCCTCAATGAAAAATGCATAAAGTTGGAGAAATTAACGGGTTTCGATGAACTGCTTTTAACAGTTGATGACAAAGGTCCGGCAGCATTCAAACTTTGGTAATTTGAAGGTCTCGCAGATTTCCTTTCTTGACTTGTCGTCATACAGTTCAGCTTGATACCATTGGAGGAATAAGAATGAAGCTTCTCAGCCAAAAATGAAGGTTCAGGGGAGTTGCAAGCTTGGGTAAAGACACTCCTTTCATGGCCACCACCCTGCAATAAGAAATCTATTTTTTTAATCCCAAGAGACAAAATAGCATAGAACATTAAAGCATTTACATTCAAAACCATTTAGGCAATTTTTAATGGATATCAACGCTGGTGAAGATGATGGAATGTTCCATCAACAGTCAGCTCAGGGAACCACAAATTAGAATTCAGTTGCAGACACAAAAAAGGTACAGAACGAATCAATCCAAAGTTTAGACAAGAAAACTCTTGCTCTCATGAAGTTAACTAAATTTTCCATTGATGAGGAAAAATCAACGCAAAATGGACAGCAAAGAAAAAAACAACAACGTATTCCGAGATCACACCTAAAATCACATTTCTCAATTCCTTACAAATGAAATTCAGAATATCAGTAAACTCATCAGGTGCATCATTTAAAGTCCAAACCTGAAACTTTTAGCTAATAGAATTGATTGTGCGTCAATCAGAACTAATAAAGGCATAAGATTAGTTCTCAGCAATCAGTTTTACTGAAGTGCAGATATAATACAAACATCAATGATCATAAACACTGAGAGAAACAATTATGTGAATTCTGGTTGACAACATGTGGATTAAAAACTCACATTGCTTGATGACATTGAGGAAACCAAGTTGCTGCAATTGGGAGGCGGAAGAGGCAGCATTGATGCTGGTCCAGAGCTGAACCTTTGTGAAGGTATGCTAAGCTGTTCATAGAGAGCCATTTTGTTTCTTGGAGGTGCCCTTGGCCCGCCTCTTTCTGCATCATTTACATGCAGCCTAGGAAACATAGGACTAGTCATCTTTCCTTCTTTTCCTCCTTTCATTTTGAAGTCCTTTCACCACAAATTCCACCCACCAAAGCTATTTCTTTCTCCAAATTCACTACAAAATCTCATTTGCATGGCAAATTCAATTGCTTAAGCACTCAGAATCCCCATCCCTCAAAAGTACTAGTCAAAAATCAGTGAAATTCAGAAATTTAAATTAACCCACCTCAAAGAAACAAATCTTATGACTTGAAACAGCGAAAAAAGAACAAGAACACGTGAAAAAACTATACCAACGAAACAAATTCACAAGAAACTAAAACCAGCACAATCAAAACTTGATACCAAAAGCTCAAACACCACAGTTTCACAATTCTCCAGAACAAACCTGCCTCAGAAAACCAGAGTCTCAGCTAGAACAAAGCAAATGACATTATTAACAACATAGAATGTAACAAAATAAAACAAACAAAGGGACATATCAGCTATCAGATAAAGATAGATAGATGGTGGTGGCAAAAAGATTAGATTCTGATGAAGAAGAGGGTTGCTTTGGAATTGCACAAAAGAGGAGGATCTGATCTCTCTCTCTCTCTCTCTCTCATCACCAAATCCAAAAGGCTACGTGAAAAGGAATAAAAGGCAATAAAATAAAGAAACGAGAACAAAGAGATGTGGGCAAACGTAGGACCAAAATAAGTGGATAGAATATAAGTGAGACTCCCTTTAATTATCTTCTCTACAGTACTTTCTTGTACAGTTCCATCAAGAGTGATTCGCCAAAAAGATTGAGGATACATGCTGACGTGGCGACAGATTAGTGGGTAATTGGGAAAATTAGACAAAGGAGACCGGGTCTGAGTAAAATTTGGGATTCATATATAACCACATGTTACTTGTGTTTTAACTTTTAATATGGCCAATCTTTTCTCGAAAAATCCGCTTAAGATTTGTTTAAATCCCGTAAGTGTTGGTACTTTTATATACTTCCAAGTACGATGAAACCACTCCCCCCGCCGACAAACAAGTGCAGTATGAAAAGCGTGTGGTTATTTATTCTCTAAAAACTTCTTTATATTATTAAAATTCGTTTATGTACTTGGAGGACAATGTAATTAGGAAGGAGAGGGAAATTATCAAATTTATGCATGTTGGAGCTCAAAATATTTTGAGCACATGAGATTTTTCAATAAAAACAAATATATGAGCAAATTCACTTTTAAATTAGAATATATTTTTTCTTTCTTGATGAAACATAACTCAATAAAATGAAATGAAATAATAAAAAATAAAATAAAGAGTAATGTATCATAATTTTTTTTTGGAAATCCTAATTTATTTTTTTCTTTGGTGCTATGCTTGCTGCCATTTTCACGAAGTTAATGTTGTTTTTATGAGTTGCGACGGATAGGGTTGGTCACGTGTCAGATCGGGTCGGAATTTTACGAAACCTGGTCATCTCAAATAGAAATTGCAACCCCGAACCCGAAATATGATTTGGCGTAATTTTTTTTTATGTATTAATTATTTTGAGACATAAATACTAACTAATTTATGTCCCAAAATTTATCATACATATAAAATTTCAAGATAAAAAGTAATTATAAACAATAGAAATAATAGTAAAATTTTGTAAAATAAAAATAAAAATTTTAGAAAAATAATATTAAAAAAACTCGGGTCAGGTTGGGTTGCGTTGTAAAACCCATGACCTGATTAGTAAAAAATCGGGTCAGTCAATCCGAAATTGTTGTGATTAAACACACAAAATAGAGATGAAATGAGAGAAAAATCTTCTTATATTCACAAACAAAGAATTACAAAGCTTACAACCTTAAGCTTAACAAAAAACTCTCACACCACTTTACTCTCTAATACTCTCACGTTTGGGATTACTGGGATACATTACAATGACTTGGGGGGCTCTAATTTATAGTGCCCAAACCGCGTGAACAGTGCCACGCGGTTTGGCACTTGCTGTCACACACACTCTTTGCCAACTAGAACTTGCTGGCTTCCTTCACGCTTAAGCTTGTTGCTGTGATACAACTAGCATGTTACATCATGCTTTCGGTGTGCTGAGTTGGTTTCAAAAATCTCCCCCTCGGTGAAGATTTGACCAAAATCTGAGCCGACCATTAATCATCCAAACCGGATCCTCAAAAGGATCCACCCCTGGCTGCATCTGTATGACTGCCTACGTACCCTGAGTTGGGATCAAGCCAATCGTAGTTCTCTGAATCTCCCCACTCTGACTATGTGGAGAGTTGTCATCCCGGCTATGGCACGACAGATTTCAAGCTTCTCCTTCGGTAAAACCTTCGTGTAAACATATCGGCACCGTTGTCGTCGGTGTGAATCTTCCTGAGTTCTATCAGCCTTGAGCTCAGGACGTCCCGTATCCAGTGATACCTCACATCGATATGTTTTGACCTCGAATGAAATGTGGAATTTTTACCGAGATAGATAGCACTCTGGCTATCGCAGTACAAAATGTACTTCTCCTGCTTGAAACCCAATTCCTGGACGAATGTCTTCATCCACAGTAATTCATTGCAAGCTTCTGTCACTGCAATGAATTATGCCTCTATTGTAGAAAGTGCAACACATCTCTGCAACCTAGACTGCCATGCCACAGCTCCTCCTGAGAGAGTAATCAGATACCCCGAAGTAGACTTTCGAGTATCCACATCTCCTGCCATATCTGAATCGGTGTAGCCCATCAACACTGGCTTGTCACTTCCAAAACATAACCTCATCTTGGATGTGCCTCGAAGATACCGCATAATCCATTTGATAGCATTCCAGTGTTCCCGTCCTGGGTTTGACATAAACCGGCTGACCAATCCAATGCGTGTGCTAAGTCTGGCCTCGTGCACACCATGGCATACATAAGACTTCCACACTGCTGAGGTGTATGGAACCTGTTTCATTTCTTCCTTCTCTGTCTCAGTAGAGGGACTATGTTGTGTACTCAATCTAAAGTGGGTAGCAAGAGGAGTGCTAACCGCTTTAGCCTTGTCCATCTGGAATCTCTGAAGTACCTTCTCGATGTACTCCTCCTGTGACAAGTATAACTTCTTGGCTTTCCGATCACGGCCGATCCTGATGCCAAGAATCTGTTTAGCTGGCCCCAAGTCTTTCATCTCAAAAGACTTACTCAGTTGCTGCTTCAAATTATCAATCCTCGATTGATTCCTGCCAACTATCAACATATCATCTACATATAACAGTAAGATGATAAAGTCATCGTCAGAAAATTTCTGAACGAAAACACAATGGTCTGAAGTGGTCTTCTTGTATCCTTGCTCCCCCATAACTGACTCGAACTTCACGTACCACTGTCTCGGTGCCTGTTTTAAACCGTAGAGGCTTTTCCTGAGTCTGCACACATAGTCCTCTTTCCCGCTGACTCTGAAGCCTTCTGGTTGCTCCATATAAATTTCTTCTTCCAGATCTCCGTGAAGAAATGCGGTCTTGACATCCATCTGCTCAATCTCCAGGTCGAGGCTTGCTGCTAGACCGAGTACCACTCTGATGGATGACATCTTCACAACTGGAGAGAAGATTTCATCGAAGTCAATGCCTTTCCTCTGATTGAATCCCTTGACGACTAATATGGCTTTGTACCGGGGTTGTGAAGTGTGCTCATGTTGCTTCACCATGTACACCCATTTATTCTTCAAAGCCTGTTTGCCTCTTGGCAATTTCACCAACTCAAAAGTGTGATTGTCATGCAAAGATTTCATCTCATCTTGCATGGCTTCCTCCCACTTTTCTCTGTCATCTGTTTCCACAGCCTCCTGGTAGCTCTCGGGTTCTCCCCCGTCAGTAAGCAGCACATACTCATATACAAAGTATTTGGTTGAAGGTCGCCTCTCTCTGTCAGACCTTCTCTGTGGAACTGTTGGTGGAACTTCTGGTACTGGTGGTTGATCATGATCATCATCTCTGGGAGCTTCATCACCTGTACCCTCATGTCTGGGAACCTCATCTTCAACTCGTACTGGCACCGGTGTGTGAGGTTTTGGATTCACATTTCTATATTGCTGGGGCATTGTCTTCAATTCCTTTCTGATATCTTCTATAGTCTGGTCTTCAACAAAGACAATATCTCGGCTCCTGACGATCTTCTTCTCCACAGGATCATACAGTTTGTAGCCGAAATCATCCTGACCATAGCCAATAAAGACACAATGTTGCGTCTTTGCATCAAGCTTGGATCTCTCGTCCTTTGGGATGTGTACAAATGTTTTGCACCCAAAGACATGCAAGTGTTCATAAGACACTTCTTTACCTGTCCAGGCTTGGTTAGGAACATTACCTTTCAGTGCGACCGCTGGGGACATGTTCAAAACATGTACTGATGTGTTGAGTGCCTCCCCCCAGAATGTCTTCGGCAGCTTGGCTTGTGACAGCAAGCTTCTGACCCTTTCGCACAAGGTTCTGTTCATCCTCTCAGCTAGGCCATTAAGCTGAGGTGTCTTCGGAGGTGTCGTTTGATGTCTGATTCCTTGCATCTTGCAGTACTGATCAAACGGACCTCTGTATTCTCCACCGTTGTCTGTTCTGATGCATTTGAGTTTCTTACCGGTTTCCCTCTCCACCAGGGCGTGAAACTCCTTGAACACTCCAAGCACTTGATCTTTTCTCTTCAAGGTTTATGCCCAGATCTTCCTTGAATGATCATCAATGAATGTCACAAAATACAGTGACCCACCAAGTGTTCTTGTCTGCATCGGACCGCATACATCTGAATGTATGAGGTCAAGTACCTCCGGTTTCCGTTGAGGCGGGGAGCTCTGGAATGACACTCTGTTTTGCTTTCCAGCCATGCAGTGTTCACACTTCCGTAAGTGTGAGTTCTTCAATTCCGGAAGAACATTCCGCCTGCGTAGTATCTCCATCCCCGTTTGACTCATGTGACCGAGCTTTTTGTGCCATAGCTCGGCTGTCTCATTACTGTTAACTGTATTTATGCTACTATTTGAAAGCTTAGCATGCATCAAATACAAAGTTGAATCTTTCTTACCTCGTGCCACGACCATTGATCCTTTAGTGAGCTTCCAGCATCCGTCACTAAAGGTGTTGCAGAAACCTTCATCATCCAGCTTGCCTGTTGAGATTAGGTTTAACCAGATGTCTGGGATGTGCTTGACTCCCTTCAACACTAGCCTTGTCCCGTTCTCTGTTTCAAGGCAGATGTCTCCAATACCGACGGCTTTGGACTGTCCGTCATTCCCCATCCTTATAGCACCGTAGTCCTCTGGTGTGTAAGATGAAAAGAAGTCTCTGTGAGATGTGGCGTGTATGGATGCGCCACTATCTATCACCCAACTGGTCTCGTGGCTGGAAAGATTCACAACATCTTCTTCATATATTATATGAAATTCTTTGGAGGTTTTCTCGGTGGTAGTGGCAACTCTTTCTTGATTAGAGTCGTCATCTCTCCTGGACTGCTCGTTCTTCAATTTGTAGCAATCCCGCTTCATATGACCTTTCTTTTTGCAGTGATAGCACTCAATATCTCTAGTTCTTGATTTCCCCCGGTTCTTGTCTGATCTCCCTGGGCCTCGGCTTTTACTCCTCCCCCTTCTGGTGTTCTTCTCCGTCACTAGAGCTTCTGAGGTTGAGGTTGATGCTGACTCCTGCATTCTTGTCATCTTTTCTTCCTCGAAGATTCTGGTCTTTGCCATTTCCATAGTGACTTTCCCATCTGCGGCTGAATTTATCACCGTAGATCTGAATGTTTCCCAAGATTCTGGTAACGTATTAAGGAGTATTAAGCCATTTACCTCATCACCGAAGTCTATGCCCAATCCCAACAATTCCTTCATTGTTCCGAGGAAATCATTGATGTGGTCCGCCACAGCTGTACCCTCTTGGTATTTCAAACCCATCATCTTCTTGATGTAGTACAGCTTGTTGTTTCCAGTCTTTGCTCGGAAAAGCTCCTCCAGTTTTCTCCATAAGTCACATGCATTTGTTTCTTCACTGACATGGTTGACGATATTATCGTCGATCCATTGACGAATAGTACTGCATGTTTTCTGGTGAAGATTAGCCCACTTTCCATCGGTCATTCCTTCTGGTTTCTGCTCCAGAAACACCGATCCATCATAGTCCTTCACATACAGAAGGTCTTTCATCCTTCCTCTCCATGTGAAATAGTTTGTACTGGTTAACAAAATCATTTTTCCGTTGTTCCCCTCCATCATAAAAATTACAAGCAGAATTTCAAAAAACGGACCTCACCGTTGCGTCCGGAATGGTTGAAAATGGTGGAAATGACACTTTGTTTGTCAAAATCTGACACATGGATCAAATTGTAAATTCCAGAAATTACAGGGGTCAAAGTGCAATTTCCAAAATTTCAGGGGCCAAAGTGCAATTATGGAAAAGTTCAGGGACTATATTGCAATTTCCAAAAAGTTCAGGGACTAAATTGAAAATTTCTGAAAGTATAGGGGCTAAATTATAATTTCCAGAAAGTTCAGGGACCTATCTGAAATTTACCAGACACCGCTGACGTGGCTGACACGTGGCGCTGACGTGTCGCTGACTGGGCTGCTGACTGGGCGCTGACTGGGCGACATGTGGCGGATGACGTGGCGCTGACGTGGTCGTCTTCTACCTTCAGACGGCGCGTGCGGCGCGTGACTGCGCGTGGGGCGCGTGGCTCGCTCTCTGTCTGGCGCGTGGCGCGCGTGCGACTTCCTCCGGGCTCCGTTTGATCGCCGAGAAATAGCACCGTGCTCGTCTCGCCGTGAAAAGTCTGATGGTATGCTTAAAATCGATTTTCGACAACTTTCGTCGGAACCGACTTTCCGAACCGAAGCTCTGTTTCCGAGTTTCGGGATCCCTCCGAGTAACCTTAGCTACCGATACCACTTGTTGTGATTAAACACACAAAATAAGATGAAATGAGAGAAAATTCTTCTTATATTCACAAACAAAGAATTACAAAGCTTACAACCTTAAGCTTAACAAAAAACTCTCACACCACTTTACTCTCTAATGCTCTCACGTTTGGGATTACTGGGATACATTACAATGACTTGGGGGCAAATTTATAGTGCCCAAACCGCGTGAACAGTGCCACGCGGTTTGGCACTTGCTGTCACACACTCTTTGCCAACTAGAACTTGCTGGCTTCCTTCACAGCTTGAGCTTGCTGTGATACAACTAGCATGTTACATCATGCTTTCGGTGTGCTGAGTTGGTTTCAACAGAAATTGCATTAATATCTTTTAGAACCTGATCGAACCGGGTCGGATCGCTGGATGACCTGACCCTATAAACATCCCTAGCGACGTATTATTTGTGACACCGATGACGAGTTTTTTTACAACACTTGTGATGAGTATCACAAAAATTCATCGCAAAAAAAAAAAAAAATGTATTATCATTTAGCTACCCTGAAAATAGCATCGATTAGTTACCATGAAACCGTGAAAATGGTTTTGATTTGATGACGAAAATAGAATTAAAGAAAAAAAATTGTTAAGTAGTGGAGGAATACGGGCATTTTTGTATAAAATCGTGAATTTGTCATTTGTTGATAGAAAATTTTTTTGTGTCCAAATTTGATGTTTTTGAATTTTAAAATGCCTAAATTTGATAATTTCCCCTATCAATCTCATCAATTTATGTCTTGAAGCTTTATTTTATAATTAAATATTTATACATGGTGAGAGATTTATCAAACCCTAATAAAATTGAAGCGTCATACACCTTTTCTTTTTTACTAGCACAAGCACTCACTTTATGCGGGTTGAGCATATATTTTAGGTCTTATAAATATTTAGCTCTTGTCGGATTTATAATCTAAATGAGACAATTGATTTACTGACACATAATATTTATACCTTATTTGTTTGTCTCACAGTTCTCAAATAATATTTTTAATTCAATGTGTAAAAGTTAATAGTTAGATTCTACATTATGAAGTACAATAAATAAATAAAAATTGATGAAATAAAAAAAAACTTATAGAAATAATTCAAAATAAAATAATAAATAATAAAGACCTAATTGACTAGATTTTGTGGGCGATTACTATTTAGATTTCTTATTAGTATAATATTATATTTTTATATTGTAATATGTTTTTTATTTTAATAATTTATGATTTTAATTTTATAATTTAATAATAAAAACATTAATGGTAGATATTAGGTGCCGCATATATATTTTTATATAACATATCTTATTATCATAATAGGTAATAAAAAACAATTGGAGATATTAAGTGTCATGTGATTCGATGAGAAAATTTAAAAATATTTATCTTATATATATATATATATATGTTTCTTTATTTAATTTTATAATTAATAATAACAAATTAAAATAATATGTTTTTTATTTAAATTTATAATTTAATAATAATAAATTAAAATATTAATTAATTAAATTAATAGTTTTCTTACTTTAATAGTAGAATATGTTTTAATATTATAATAGGTTTTTTATGTTAATAATTTATTATTTTAATTTTATAATTTAATAATAATAAAAATTGTAGAAATATTTTTAATTTTTTAATAAAAAATTAATTGTAGATATTAGGTTAATTGTAGATAATTTAATAGTGTTTTTTTAATAGGTTAGTATAATATATTTTATTATTATAATAAAATTCTTATAAAATTATAATATGTATTTTTATTGTAATATATTTTTATTTAATAGATTTATTAATTTAATTTCACAACTTTAATATGATGCCGCAACGTGGCGCAATGAGAAGACTTATAAAAAATTAATTGTAGAGGTTAATTGTAAAGATTAAGTGACACATGTTTTTTTTTAAAAAAAAAACGATAGTTGAGTTTTCATATCATAACAAAAATCTTAATGAGATTTTAGATATTTATCTTGTAAATGATCCAGATCTAGTTGATTTTATAATATAAATGAGACAATTGGTTTACTTACAGATTTATGTCTCATTTGTTTGTCTATCAATTCTCAAATAGTGTTTCTAATTCACATAAGAGATCATCTCTCGTCTTACTATTTTATTTGAAAATATATTCTTAACTATAAATAACTTAAAAAATATTTAATTTTCTTTCGGACGAATTCCAATGAAATTAATTTAATTCATTCAATTTAGTTAGTTTAAATTTTCTTATCGAACTTGAAATCTTGGCCGTCACATTGAATTTATTGAGTTAAATTACATATATATGATTACTTGATTGATTTGCATTGAAAATGCTTTTGTCATATAACATATTTGAATGAAAATGAAATGCATATATATCGACATAAGTTCCCATTGATAGAATGAAAAGCGTGAATATTTGATTTTTATCAATTGATATCATAATTATGGGAAGAAATCTTTAAAAATGCATTGATCTTTATTCAATTAGTAATTATTGGTATAGAATTTGAGAAATACTTTATGCATGATTTCTACATCTTATGGCAAAAAGGGGGACATGCCAAAATGTGCATATTTTTAAATTTTGGTATCATCATTTAATGCACATATGTAATTGATATCTCATTTAGATTTAATTATTTGATTCTCCACTTTTTGATAATGTCAAAGGGGATAATTAGAAATGAGATGAAAACTTATTTTACCCTCACCCTTGGATTAAAGAGGAGTAATTGTACTAATGTGTTTGTCTAAGTCTTATAGAGCTATTTTGAAGACAATCACACATTGAGGGTAAGCAAAATTGTCAACATTTGGACTCCTAGAAGCTCACAAGTTTTAGGGGTTGCCATCATAAAAAATGGGGAGATTGTTAGCAACATAGTCGCATAATGGATTTTGATGATGAAACGAGAGTGAAGTCTTCGACGCACAAAAGCGAGACAATACAAAAAGATGTCGAAGCACAACATGGTGAAGAGCGAAGAATGTGAAGATTTGCATACATTGAAGATTTTATATATAGTCTTAGCTTATGGCTCTAATTGTAATGTGATTTGAGTATTCAAGTGTCTAAGCTCATAGGAAACATGCACATTCACTTAGATGCATTAGGTTCATGTAAAAAATGCATTAAAACCTTCATACTTGCATTTTTGGTGTGCAGAGACCGGCATACTGGTCCCTTACCGGTATCCATAACGGTGAGATGTTGTGTTTTGCATACTCACTGGAACCGGCACGGACCTTACTGGTCCCATACTGGTCATCATACTGGTGAACCTGAGAATGCATAACTACTGGAACCGGCACACACCATACCGGCTTCCATACCGGTCTTATACCGGTGAGCCTAACGGCTAGTTCCTATATTGGAACCGGCATGACCTAAACCGGTCATCATACCGGTGACCATACCGGTCAAGCCATTCACATTGCACAGTCACCGGAATAGGCAAGGACCATACCGGTCCTAATATCGGTTACCATGCCGGTGTAATAGAAATATTTTTAACGGTAATATAGCCGTTGAAAGCCGTTGCAAAGCCAGACCGGCATACTGGTGTCTGGAGACCGGCATACCGGTCTCAGACAGCAATTTTGGGCATGTGTTTTCATTTTGCTATAAATTGAGCCCCAACTCGTTTTTTGTTTGGTTAGAGAACTATAGAACCTTCATACATATTCTACCAAGACAAAACAAGAGTGTTTCAAAAACCTTCATATTCATAAACATTCATTCATCAATCTCATACGCACTACACCTTCATATACATTTGGTGACCTTAGATCACTTGGGTAACCAACTTACACAATCTTCTTTATCATTGTGAGTGCCCAAATGTGTTTTACAATTTCTTATTCAAAACACTTGTGGTTTGTGAAAATCATTATTTGGGTAATTGTAAAGGTTCGTGAGTGCGCCTACGTAGAAAACTCATTGTAAAGGTTTGGAGTGCACCTTGCGTAAAACTCTTGGTTGCAGGTGAGCCACGGAAACTCGTTATTAGTGAAAAGCTTCAAGCGCGGCTTGGGGGAGTGGACATATGCATTGTTGGCCGAACCACTAAATCTCGGTATTGTTTTTCTCTATCCTTACTCTCTTTACATATTACAAGTTTAATTTATTACATGCTTATATATTAGAAACTTGTATATAGGTTATTTATTACAATAGAGAAAATGGACCTTAAGCATAAATTGGTAAAAAAAGCTTAAAATTGGCAAAGATTTTTAATTCCGCATATTTTAGCTGTAACCCAATTCACCCCTATTGGGTATAGAGTTTGGTTTATCATTATTACTTGTAGGTAATTTCAGTTGGTATCAGAGCGATATATTCTCAACAAAGACTTAACCGTCCGAGAATAGATCATGACATCTACAAGCAACGCATCAAATCTTGCCGAAAGATTTTCAACTACTAGACCTCCTTTTTATACTGGAACCGATTACAACTATTGGAAAATGAGGATGTTGAACTACCTTCTAGCCATTGATCCGCCATCTTATTTGGTTATTACACGGGGTGCAAAAGGGCCAACGAAGAAGGATAACAATGGTGTTGAGATTCCAAAGCCGACTTTAGAATATGATAATGAGGATTTAAGACAAGCCTCACAAAATGCTAAGGCACTCAACCAACTCCTTGTGCTATTGATCAGAGTCAAATAAACAAGCTTTCGGAGTGTGGAAATGCATATGATTTGTGGAAGTCTTTGGAAATGGTCAACGAGGGCACAAGCCATGTAAATGAATCGAAGATCAATCGGTTTATGTGCGAATTGGATAGTTTCAAAATGGAATCCGGGGAAGAAATTGATCATATGATCTCAAGATTCACAATCATCATCAATCATTTGGGCGCCTTGGGGAAAATCATTGGGCCAACGGATCAATTGAAGAAAATCCTTAGATCACTTCCTAATGAATATAGAAGCTACACCTCCTTCATTAGAGAAGCAAACGACATGAACACATTGAAGTTAGATGATTTGGTCGAAAAATTGATTGAGTATGAATTGAAGATCAAAATGGATCAAAAGGAGGAAGATGAAAAGAGAACAATGAAAAATCTTGCCTTGAAAGAAAGAAGAAGAGATGACTTAAGCTCAAGTGAAGATGATAGTGATGATGAGTTGGAAATAATAACCAATAAGGTCAAGAATCTCCTCAAATCCGCAAAGCTTAAAGGAAAATCAAAGACGGATGAAAAGAAATAAGAAAAATGGCCGCGAAAGAACAAGAAAATTGTGTGCTATGAATGTAACAAACCGGTCATATAGCTACCGATTTCTCATTGAAGAAAACGAAAGGAAAATCCAAGAAAATGGCATTGAAAGCTAATTCAACTTGGAGCGATAGCGACTCAAGCTCATCCGAGGAGGAAGAAGTCAAAGACAAATCAATAGCGCTCATGGCTATCGAGGATGAGGATTTCTTCTTTGAAAGCGAAGAAAAAGAGGTACACAACTCTCAAGATTATAATGATTTACTTGATGCTTTTAATGGCTTAAAAGAGTTGTGTGATATGCTTAAGAAGAAATTAAAATTGGTTAAAAAGGAGCATTCATCACTTAAAAATGATCATGCATCTTGTATGGATAAATTTCATGTTTTAGATAATGAGATTATATGTTTAAAGGCCAAACATGGAAAAGAAATTGCATACTTAAATGATGAAAATGCATGTTTAAAAATAAAAAGATAGAACTTGAAAATGTCATATCTAATATGTCATCTAGCTCAAAAACATGTGAATGTGAATATATTTTGAATGAAAATGTTTTATTAAATGAAAATTTATAGATTACAAAACATTGCTAGTAAATTCACATTCGGACAGAAAAATTTTAATATGCTAATTGGATCCCAAAAATGTGCATTTAAAAGAGAATGATTATGATATAGGCCTTATATTAAAAGAAAACTTTTGAAGAATTATTTTGTTAAGGCATCCGACTTTCATGCTAATAGTGCTATCAATGAAAATGTCACATGTCATGCATGTAATAAAAAGGGCCACAAATTTTTGAGTGCATGAACAAAAATGTGATTAAAAATGCATGGATTCCTCAAGGAATCAAGTTTAACCCCCATGGACCCAAGAGGTTGGGTACTAAAATGCACTTGATAAATTTTGCAGGGGGAGCTTTTGGAATGATCTTAAAGATAATTACAAATTGATCCCAAAGGCTCAAAGAAATGAGGAACTGCAACGGTAATAGGTAACTCCGTATTCACGGAAACATTGGTACTGTTTCCTCAAACTTGTATTTGTATGCCTATTTCAAATTTGTATAAATATTTTGAAGCATACAAGTGATTAGGCAATGTATTCAAACTTCTATTGGCATCAATTGTTCATTTGATATCATTAAATGCCTTAATCATAAATTTAAACCCCATTTTGTATCAATTAGTGTCACATTGAATTTATTGAGTTAAATTACATATATGTGATTACTTGATTGATTTGCATTGAAAATTCTTTTTTCATATAACATATTTGAATGAAAATGAAATGCATGTATATCGACATAAGTTCCTATTGATATAATGAAAAGCATGAATATTTGATTTTTATCAATTGATATCATAATTATGGGAAGAAATCATTAAAAATACATTGATCTTTATTCAATTGGTAATTATTGGTATAAAATTTGAGAAAACATTTATGCATGATTTCTACATCTTATGGCAAAAAGGGGGACATGCAAAATGTTCATATTTTTAAATTTTGATTGTAGGGGTTATTTAGGGGGTGAATCCGGTAACGCAACGGAAGCGGTGAAAATCCGATTTTCAGATTTCAAAACTTTTTCTCGGATTAATTAAATAAACATATTTATTTAATATTCCAATAATCAAATTATGAAAATAAATTCAATAAAACAATTTTAAGTGAATTTATCGAAATACCATTGCTTTGTATTTTTGTCCATTTTAGTCCGAAATTGATCTAATCAATTTTGAATGATTCTAAATCATTTCTAAGATGAACTTATGATGTTCAAAACATCAAAACACCAAAGTAACCAAAATCCCCAATTTCCCTTCACAAGGCCGAGAGCCTCCTTTGGGTTCAATTTTGTGCATTTTGCACTTTCATGCTTCAAGACACATCCAAATGATATCCAATCAACATGAAAATTTATATGCATCATATACACACATAAATACACAACATATATGAACAGCCCCAAATTTGGAATTAGTTAAGAACCCTAATTTTTCAATTTCCACAAATTGGACAAATTAGACCAAATACATTAAATCAATTACTTCAATCATCATTCTTCCATCCAATCCAAGTCTCAACACAATGAAACAACTCAAGATCAAATCTAGGCCATTTAAGAGTGGGTCAACAACTCTAGATTAGCAACATGGTTTCATAAACCTTAAAAGAATGTTTACAACTACACTAGTCACAAACTTCCTTCATCATACATGCTTTACACCTTCACCAAAACTTCCATCAACAAAAACCACAAAGAACAAAGAAAGAAATAACCTAAGGATATCATATATTGAAGCCTAGATTCTAAGGAACAATTTCCTTACTAATAGTAAGTTGGAAAAAACTTACTAAAATCAAGCTTTTCTTTGATCTTTCTTTCTTTCTCAAGCTTCCTTTAAGTTTCTTCAATGGAGAATTCTTTTGTGAAATGTGTATTAGGTTAAGTGTATCATGAAATGAAAATCAATTTATACTTGTTCTATTTGGCCTTGGCCGAAAATGACTAAGGCAAAAACAAGGAAATTAATTTCAATTTCATTTCAAGTCAATTTGGTCAACTTGCCTAAATATCTAAATAACAACTTTATTAGATATTTATTTAAGTCAACAATTGCAACTAACATCATTAACTTTAAATATCCTAATGTAAGATATTTATATTTTAATTAATTTAATCATTTAACAATTAAATAATTAATTAATTAATCAAATACAAATATATTAAATATATGTATAATATTTACATTAAATATTAAAAACATATATTCATTTAGGAAATAAGTCAAATAACTCATTTTGACTATTAATTAATGTGTATTTAAATTAATCAAGTATTAAATGTAAATACACAATAATTAAGCAAATGACTATCTGGTCTCTTTAGCATGTATCTTGCGTTTAACCATTAAACGACTTTATAAATAATCAATATTATTTATTTATGTTGCTCTAGTGCTCAACGAGTATGTTTCATTATTGAGACTCTCTAGGTTCAGATATATCCGTCACGAAATCCAATTTTGTGTCCATAATCTATCCACCCGTAGATTATGACGATCACGGATAATCTCGCTGAACCATACAGGTCGAGGTCATGGAAAATGTATAATTCCTCCGTCACAGGTATCCGGATAAGTCCCAGAGATATAGATGTAAACGTCAAATCTCTATCGGGATTATCCAGTCGACTATTCTATTAGCAATATCAAAAGAATGTTTAGAACTAGCTTCTAAACTTTACCACGGGCCCATGGTTTTATCTGATTGCTAATCATATGGACTACCTATGCTCTGATACACAGAACTGACGGATCCTATCTTGATACACATAGGACACCCTGAGGATCTATCTACACCCAACGAACAGGCGGAGGTCTGATCTAAATAGATCGGTGACGTGACTGCCGTCTAAGTGTAGAAGATGTCTCATGTGCCCACAATGGCATCTCAAGTCTAAGAATCACAAGTGCTATTCAACCCAAGAAGATTCTTATTGACGCTGGTGTACCATCCATTAAGAATCTTCGGTGAGTCGTTCAGTGTTTATCCGCTATAAACACCTACACGTCTATACTAGTCTCCAAGACTTATGGTTCATTGAGAAACCATTGGATCATATATTCCAGTATACGACATGTACCGGTCTCAACGAGTTTACTATACTGACCAAGTAGTGTAAACCCTGACCAGGAACTGTCTGAGAATGACAACGTCATGATACATCTCAATGTCCGTTGCGACGCTTTTGCAACTGTATCATGACTAATCATTATAGGGTCATTACGTCTTTACCATATAGAAAGATAGATTATATTATAGAAACTGCATATATTATTCATAATAATAATGTTTTACAGAAGTATTTAACAGAAATACAACCGGGAATTGGCGCTCTGAGCACCAACCCCAACATTGATATCATCATTTAATGCACATATGTAATTGGTATCTCTTTTAGATTTAATTTTTTGCTTCTCCACTTTTTGATAATGTCAAAGGGAGAGAAATAATTAGAAATGAGATTAAAACTTATTTTACCCTCACCCTTGGATTAAGGGGGAGTAATTGTAATAATGTGTTTGTCTAAGTCTTATAGAGCAATTTTGAAGACAATCACACATTGAGGGGAAGCTATTATTGAGGGGGAGCAAAATTGTCAACATTTGGAATCCTAGAAGCTCACAAGTTTTAAGGGGTTGTCATCATCAAAAATGGGGAGATTGTTAGTGACATAGTCGCATAATGGATTTTGATGATGCAACGAGAGTGAAATCATCGACGCATAAAAGCGAGACAATACAAAAAGACGTCGAAGCACAACATGGTAAAGAGCGAAGAATGTGAAGACTTGCATACATTGAAGATCTTATATAGAGTCTTAGCTTATGGCTCTAATTGTAATGTGATTTGAGTATTCAAGTGCCTAAGCTCATAGGAAACATGCACATTCACTTAGATGCATTAGGTTCATGTAAAAAATGCATTAAAACCATCATACTTGCATTTTTGGTGCAGAGACTGGCATACCGGTCCCTTACCGGTGTCCATACCGATGAGATGTTGTGTTTTGCATACTCATTGGAACCGGCACAGACCTTATCGGTCTCATATCAGTCATCATACCGGTGAACCTGAGAATGCATAGCTACTGGAACCGGCACACACCATACCGGCTTCCATACCGGTCTCATACCGGTGAGCCTAACGGCTAGTTACTTTACTAGAACCGGCATGACCTAAACCGATCATCATACCGGTGACCATACCGGTCAAGCCCTTCACATTACACAGTCATTAGAACCGACAAGGACCATATCGGTCCCAATACCGGTTATCATGCCGGTGTAACATATATATTTTTAACGGTAATATAACCGTTGAAAGCCGTTGCAAAGCCATACCGGCATACCGGTGTCTGGAGACCGGCATACCGGTCTCAGACAGCAAGTTGGGGCATGTGTTTTCATTTTGCTATAAATTGAGCCCCAACTCATTTTGTTTGGTTAGAGAACTGTAGAACCTTCATACATATTCTACCAAGGCAAAACAAGAGTGTTTCAAAAACCTTCATATTCATAAACACTCATTCATCAATCTCACACGCACTACACCTTCATATACATTTGTAGTGAGCTTAGATCACTTGAGTAACCAACTTACACAATCTTCTTTATCATTGTGAGTGCCCAAGTGTGTTTTACAATTTCTTTATTCAAAACACTTGTGGTTTGTGAAATCTCATTATTTGGGTAATTGTAAGGGTTCGTGAGTGCGCCTACGTAGAAAACTCATTGTAAAGGTTTGGAGTGCACCTTGCGTAAAACTCTTGGTTGCAGGTGAGCCATGAAAACTCGTTATTAGTGAAAAGCTTCAAGCTCAACTTGAGGGAGTGGACGTAGGCATTGTTGGCCGAACTAGACCCGGCCGGCGGTTCGGTTCCGAACAGAAATCGAATCGAACAGTTCCCGATGTGGAACCGGAACCGAACGGTTCGGTTCCGGTTCCATTTGGTTTTTTTTTTTGCTTTATTGGCACATTTGACATTGTGTTATCAGATGAACTTGTCATTTGTTGTTTAAGAAATTCTAAAGAATTAGATAATTGAGAATGAGAGAATTATAGGAATTGAGAGAAATGAGAATTGAGAAATTGGTGTGTTGAAATAATGAAAAATGACCCATATTTATAAATTTTTAGAATATTTTGTGATACCTAAAATGCCCCTAAAATTAGCCGTTTTATTACTGTTATTAGAGGTAATTTGGGAAATCACCAAATTTATTAAAAAAAATTTGGGACGTTGGGGCAGGGACTAGCTGTTCTGTTGGGCTGGCCACCCAATGGCTAGTAGCCGTTGGGGGGACGGTTGGAACCCTAGGGTTCCAACCGAATCCTACGGTTCATGTTGGAACCGCTGGAATTCCAAAGGTTCCAACCGGTTCGATTAGGGTAAGAAACCATAACTGAACCGGTCAGGTTCCGGTTTCGGTTCGGAACCGGAACCTTGGCCGGGTCTAGGCCGAACTACTATAAATCTCAGTGTTGTTTTTCTCTATCCTTACTCTCTTTACATATTGCAAGTTTAATTTATTACATGCTTATATATTAGAAACTTGTATATATGTTATTTATTACAATAGAGAAAATTGACCTTAAGCATAAATTGGTAAAAGAGCTTAAAATCGGCAAAGATTTTTAATTTCGCATATTTTAGCCGTAACTCAATTCACCCCCTCTTGGGTATAGAGTTTGGTTTATCGCTATTGCTTGTAGGTGATTTCACAAACCACGTCATTTGAGGACGTGTTCATATTTTATTTAAACATATTATTATTTTTTGTTATTCTTTTCCAAAGATATCTTCATCTACCTTTTCTTATATATCTTTGATTTTATTAAAACAGTATCACTGATTGCTTCTTTCTCTTATTTTTTTTTTAACTTTTATCGTGTAATCTTATAATTTATAACATTTACTATTTTCATATCAAAATTTTTAACCCAAAAAAAAAAAAAACTCATTTTAGCTTTTGGAAAGTGATTGACAGTCCCCCCAAAGTTAAAAGACAAACTAATTTAATTTACTAGAGGATTTTCCATAAGAAAAAGAAAAAGAAAATAATTTTAATATATTAAAGATGAGAGGTTCTTATGTAAAATTTTCAATAATTATTAAGTTAAATTCCAACATGAAAAGTGCCGAATTTCCTAATTAAGCAGCCAAACAATCAGAAACGTGATGGTACTAAATACAATTAACACAAAGTTCCATGACTTGTGGGATTACAGTAACCGTGATGTCAAATCAATTAAGCGCCCTGAATTTTCTCTTGATAGTCGCTCCATCACGTAGATCACATAATTATGCATATGATCGAACGGTCTAAAAATAGCAATCAGATGGTAACATATCGAGCTGATGGAAGATTTGGAAGTGTTGTATGTTATTTTGGCAAGTTTTATTAATGAGACACAAGCCTAATGTTCATTTTTATTATGTGATGCTTATATGCTATCAATACAGAAGATTAAAGATTTCTTCTATCAAAATAAAATAAATTCCAGCTTTATTTCCGTGAAAGGAATCAATTCCTATTATATTTCACCGCTCATGCTAAGGTATATAGCTTCTTTTTTTTTTTTTTTTTTTTTTTTTTTTTTTTTTTTAACGTTGGATTAAGAAATGGAAACCTCAAATAGCTTATACATTTATCATTAGCAGAGACCTGTGGCTGTGGTTAGCTTTTGTGAAAAAAATTCAAAATTAACAAGCTTTTTGACTGCTACTAGGATTAAGAAGAGGCTGCTGTGCTTCAAAATTACATTTTTTACCTTGGTCAATGATAGGATAAATAGGAGGAGGTTAGTGTCCTCTTCTGCCGGTAGGGTTTCTGGACCATTATGTATTATATTTCCTCCATATCATGATTATCAATGGTTCAAACGTAACTCATCCTAAACAAGATATGCAGCAACTCAACTCCAGGCGCAAGCAAACCGAACATCTTATTTTTAAACATATTGCACAATTAATGATCATCGGTGATGGTCGAGTGAACAAGGCTACCCACATTATGGGTTTTGAGGAGCATTCAATATATTATTGTATCAAGCAATAATATATCAGGACTAATAATGTCGTATGTTGCCTAAGATTAACATTAGATGTTAATAGAATAGATGAAGAGTCTCATATCACAATGACATAAATAGATAGTGATTCGTTAGAAGAATGAAACATCGAACACGATCACAAAAATAATTGATCACATGGTAACGTTATCTTAGGTCATTGATTATTGTTATAATATCTTAGTGTCATTATGTCCTTTGACATGAAATGTGATTCTAACTTGTATGAAAGTTGTTGATGGCTGATTTTGGTCTTAGGGCAATATTGAAATATTACTCCCGAGACAATCATCCCTCAATAGTGAATTTGTTCGGTTATGGGGGAACCGAAAGCAAACTTAGCAAAAGACAGATAAATACGCCAATCGACAAAGAGTTTTAACGTGGTTCGGCGGATCAGATCCAACCTATGTCCACGGTCACAGAACGAGTGATACTTTATTACTGAAATATGTTCTCTGCTCTGTTTTGTGTTTACAAGTCTGATGGTAATGATATTGATACATTTACTTACACTTTCCTCTCCTATTTATAATAGTGAAGAAATCAGATTCATTTTCCTACAATGATTCCTTAGTTGAAACTACATTCACTTCCTATATCCTATTAGGACACTGATTTATCAACCTTTCCCCATGACGTAGGATAATTTATCTTCTTATCCGTAAGAATATGATGTCTTATCTTCTGGAGCGTATCCCGCCATATTCACGGTCTTCATGAGGTCGGTCATGATGGTCTTTTGAACTGAGAATGCTGCTGTCGATATGATAATGCCCGGTCATCCGATCTTAAATGGTCGGGTTACCGCTCATAAGTGTTCGGACCCCAACTCATGTGGTCGGGTCGGTATTAATGATCTCGATCAACAAGGGAATTTCCCCTTCTTACCCTTGCCGTATTGCTTAAATATCATAGGACCTGAAAATACCACCAACATTTGTCCCCTAGTTCTCGGTTCCAACAAGTGTACGAGTTGGTGCCGGGAACTATATAAAAAGAGTGGTATTTGCTGGTGAACTGGTGGCCAATCTTTGAAGGAGAAAATTTCGTCGGCCTCCACTTATCTCATCCTCGGTCCGACTCAAGTGTTCGGCCTGTCTTTCTTTCTACCAACGCGAAATTCCTTTATTGCCCTTCTGTAAACCGTCCCTCGAGACGCGTAACCGTCACATCCTCTTAAATGCCCATCGGATCACTTCTAGGGTTTAACGAGAGCCTGCCACTTGTCAACCATCCGTCGTTCTCCCGCCAAAAAGCAAAACAATCTGACCGATATTGTCAATTCAAAAGACGCCCAATCTCAGCCGTCCATCCAATTCTGAAAGATCATTTTAAAAAGCGACACGTTGTGTGTATCTGACGCTTTCGTTCAATCCAAAGGCCAAAAATGCACCGAACAGACTATAACAAAACGGAGTAAACACTGTTTTCTTCTTTCACAAACTCTTCGATCTTCCCAACCGTGAGAACTCTTCCCTTTTAGCTGTGACCGGTGAACTCAAAGAACAACCAAGTCGTACCGAGCAATCTTCAATCCCTCCGAAAGAAACAAGTAAGTCTTCTGAACGACCTCCTTGCTTTGCTTTTCATGTGTTGCGAATCCTGCTCCCTTTTTTTTTTTTTTTTTTTTGTGTTTTGGCTTTGTGTTGCTAGGGAGAGATTTTCTTTTCGTCGATCGATGTTGTTAGGGCATTTTTTAACTCACAAACCTCCGACCTCCCATGTTGAAGAGCTCTCTTCGAGCTCGGGGGCACCAAGCATAGAGGAGCTCGATACTACCCTCACCCCTTCCGAAATTGAACAGGATGCTTACCATCAGAGGATTCCTCGAAGGACCCCAGAGCCCGGTGATTTTACTCCTGCTCGGCTCTAGAACATGGACCGTCCTTTCCAAAGATAACTGAGACGACTACAACTGCTCGCGCAACGATATGACATTCCGATAGAATCGCCCTTGAAAATCCCGAAGCCAATGGAGCGTGCTAGTCAACCTATTAGGGTTCGATGGCTCTTCCTCACGGATTTTCCTTTGAGTGTGTCTCCGGCTGCCAATACATGTTTACTTCTCCTTGGATGCTAAGCCGAGATGGAGATCGCCCTTGCCAATTAGCCGAATAGCTGGAGGATTCTGTCCGGCTATAGTGGTTTTGGAGTTCGGGGCGGGCTCGGCTGTAAGGCGAACCCTCCTTGAAGAAGTGAAGGTTGTACGACCTGAAAGGAATGCCAACCCAATAACACACCTGTAGGAAACGACTTTCCTTAGCGCGGCGGAAGTTGCTTGTGGTGGCACCGGGTCCGGTATGGATCTTCAAAATTTTCTTTGCCTTCTCCCTTTGTTGTATAGCCAAGATCAATCCTTTAGTGTCCAACACTTAGATCAACCACTCGATCTTCCGAACTATGACTCGAAACCAACAAACCGAAGTGTGGGCTTCACTCACAAAGATTAAACCTCTAAACTATTTAGAGATTTAGGATGTCACAATGGTGTTTGGCTTTTGGAATTTCAAATACTCTCACAACACTTGTGAATATTTGAAGTTCTTCTCTCTTTTCTCTCAAATTTTTTCTCACAACAATTTTGTGAATGAATGCAAAGTGTTAACCTTAGGAAGTGAGAGAAATGGTAGAGATTATATTCTCTTACACAAGCCAACTAACCTTGTCATTAAGCATCTAATGCTTTCTTGCAATGGCCAACACAAAAATGTGAATGCCATACCAAAGCATAAGAAATGTTAAGCTAAAGACAATGGCTTTGTCATTAAGCATTCAATGCTTTCTTTCAATGGCAAACACATAAATGTGGAGGCCATACCAAAGCATAAAATGCATTAGCTAATGACAAATCTATTAGGTGTATCCAAGCCACCTAATAGACATAATTGCTTGGATGACATGGTAAGCCATATGGCTTTGTCTCCAATGGTAAATAAAAATCAATATATTAATAATGATTTATTTACCTTCAATTATGTTGTAGTAATTATCTCATAATTATTACTAACTTGATTATCTCATAATCAAGACTTGATTATCTCATAATCAAAGAATTCTAGAAAACATTAAGTTAAACTAATTTAACATAGTTTTCATTTGTGACAATAAATATTATTAATCTTATTAATAATATATAATAAATATAATGTGAGCATATAATTAGACAATCTAGTTATATTAGGTTTGCTACAGTTAATCGAGCTAGCACGGGGACCAAATGGACCTACAGTTCTGAGCTCCAATAATTCCGAAATATTAATTAAACTCTTTAATCAAATATTACGAATTATTAACTCCGCGTTATTCCACTAAAAACTCGAAGTTGAACTCTCGTTACCGTAGATGGATTAAATAAATCGAACATTTTCGGTGTCCATCGATATAGTCATTACATATGGATTAGCCCTTCACGAATATCTCATAAATAGAGCCGGGTCATAAGTCCGTTAAAACCCCTCTAAATATTTTTTCTCTTAAGCACCATTAATTCTATAATGAACAATTAATTCATAACAATTATGAATATAAAATTTTTCTATTCGTAATAGAAAAGTTGAGCGCTCAAATTGTTCAAGTCCCGAATCAACTCTTAAAAGAGATATTCATCTGCTTCTCGTAAGAATGAGTGAATTCCATATCTATGTAAAACGTTCCCAGCTACATACATACCATATCATATCCCAGCTACATACCAAATCATATCGTAGTTATTGGCTGGGAATGCAACACCAACCTCACCATAGTAAATCAAAGGACATAACCTGTCATGCAGGAGTTCGTAGTACACTCAGGATTAAGATCGAATCCATATATGACCATCTATTAGATAAAATGAATTTCTTCGATTAACGGATATTAAAAGAAATTCGTATTTATCTGAGTCCAGTCCTATATGATCTTATCATACAAGGTGCCTCCATTCCCATGTCACTACATGAACGATCCCGGATCAAGGTCGTCATACAAGTATAGAATGGACCGCAGCTATAGATATACCACAAACAAAGTACCCTCTTTGTTTGCTCTCTATGGACTATTTAGATTACTAACTTTAGACTTAAATCCTCTTGTGCATCAAACATACACTAAGTCTAAGGTACAATAGTAATCAAGGTAAACAAGACAATTGGACAATATGCGATATAAATCAAACAACTTTGATAAAAGAATAATGCATTTATTATTATTACAATAATCAATTCCTTTACAATACATGAAGCTCTAGGACATAAATCCCAACAATCTCCCACTTGGACTAGAGCAAATGGGACATGTCATGTAATCCTAAACCATTTAGGTGACCTTCAAATACTTTAGCCGATAAGGTTTTTGTAAACGGATCAGCCAGGTTGTCTGCGGATGGAATCTGCGTGACAGCGACATCTCCTCTCTGCACTATCTCCCTGATGAGGTGATATTTCCTCTCAATATGCTTACCCCTCTTGTGGCTTCTTGGTTCTTTGGAGTTCGCCACTGCGCCACTATTATCGCAATAAAGTGTGAGTGGTTTATCCATATCTGGAACAACTTCCAGATCTGCCAAGAACTTACGGAGCCAGACTGCTTCCTTAGCTGCTTCACAAGCTGCTACATATTCAGCCTCCATGGTGGAGTCAGCAATACAAGATTGCTTAATGCTCATCCATACTATAGCCCCACCACCTAGGGTGAACACTGATTCAGATGTTGATTTCCTAGAATCGACATCCGTCTGAAAATCAAAGTCAATATATCCTCTCAGAATCATATCCTGACTTGTATATACAGCATATAATTTCTCGTTCTCCGAAGATACTTGAGAATATGTTTCACCGCTACCTAATGATCTAATCCTGGGTTGGATCGAAACATGCTGACTACTCCCACTACAAAACAGATGTCTGGTCTCGTGCATAACATAGCTTACATAAGACTTCCAACTGCTGAAGCATATGGTATATATCTCATCTCCTCAATTCATTGAGGTGTCTTAGGAGACTGTTCCTTAGACAAATGAATCACATGTCTGAAAGGTAAATTACCTTTCTTGGAATTCTGCATACCAAATCGTACAAGAATCTTATCGATATAGGTTGCTTGAGACATTGCTAACAGTCGTTTCTTACGATCCCGAATGATCTGAATCCCAAGTACATAACTTGCCTCTCCCAAATCTTTCATTTGGAATTGGTTAGCTAGCCAGATTTTCACGTCTGATAATATCTTTACATCATTCCCAATGAGTAAAATATCATCAACGTATAACACAAGGAAAACCACTTCCCATCAATGATGCGCTTGTAGACACAAGGCTCATCAATGTTCTGCTCAAAGTTATAAGACTTGATCGTAGTATCAAACCTTATGTTCCAAGATCTAGATGCTTGCTTAAGTCCATAAATGGACCTTTGCAACTTGCAAACTTTTTGCTCTTGACCTTGGGTAATGAACCCTCTGGTTGTACCATATAGATACTCTCATCAAGATTACCATTCAAGAATGCAGTCTTGACATCCATTTGCCAAATCTCATAGTCATAATATGCGGCAATGGAAAGAAGAATCCTGATGGATTTAAGCATGGCTACTGGCGAGAAAGTTTCTTCATAGTCAACTCCTCTCTCTTTTTGGGTATAACCCTTTGCCACTAGCCTAGCCTTGAAAGTCTGTACTTTCCCATCTATTCCTCTTTTTCTCTTGTAGATCCATTTACAACCTATGGGTTTTACTCCATTAGGTTGGTCTACAAGTTCCCAGACTGAGTTAGAATACATGGACTCCATCTCAAGGTTCATGGCTTTGAGCCATTCTTCTTTATCAGTATCATCCATTGCACTACGATAGGTCAATGGATCATCTATACCATCACAAGATGCAACAACTTGTACCTCACCATTTCCTAGATAGCGTTCAGGTTGTCTTACAACCCTCCCACTACGCCTAGGTGGTATGGTATCCTGATAAACTTGCATCTGACTTTCAGATGTAGAAGGTGTTATGTCTTTGTCAACATTTGATAATGATGTACTGGTCGTACCAGCAAGTAACTCCTCAAGTAACACTTTACTTCGAGGTTTGAACTCTCTCATATAGTCCTCCTCAAGAAATATAGCATTTGTCGACACAAATACTTTATTATCTTCTGGACTATAAAAGAATCCACCCCTAGTTTCCTTAGGATAGCCTACAAATAGGCACACCTGTGAACGTGGTTCCAACTTAGTAGTCTTGTTCTTTAGCACATGTGCTGGACACCCCCATATGCGGAAATGTCGCAAACTAGCTTTACGACCATTCCACAACTCTAAGGGAGTCTTAGAAACAGACTTAGAAGGAACTACATTCAGGATATACATTGCAGTTTGCAATGCATACCCCCAGAATGAACTAGGTAGATTGCTATAACTAAACATTGATCTTATCATGTCTAGTAGGGTTCGATTTCTCCTTTCTGCAACACCATTTTGTTGTGGTGTTCCAGGTGCTGTGAGCTGTGAAACAATTCCATGCTCGACTAAGAATTCCTCAAAATCTCTATCAAGGTATTCTCCTCCACGATCTGATCGTAGAATTTTGATGCTTTTACCTAATTGGTTCTCAACCTCAGCACGATACTCTTTGAACTTTTCAAATGTATCTGACTTGTGCTGCATTAGGTAAACATACCCATATCTGGAATAATCGTCAATGAAAGTGACGAAGTATTCAAAACCACCTCGGGCTTTTACATTCATCGGTCCGCAAACATCCGAATGTATTAGCTCAAGAGTTTCTTTGGCTCTTATCCCTTTTCCAGTAAAAGGTCTCTTGGTCATTTTGCCTTCTAGACAGGATTCGCAGACAGGTAAAGTACCAAGTTTTAACTGATTTAAAACTCCGTTCTTAATTAGTCTATCTATCCCGTCAAGGTTAATATGACCAAGTCTAAGGTGCCATAAATAGGTATCATCATGAGAAATCTTTTGCCGTTTAGTTTTAGATCTTTCAATCTTAAACATTTCAGTATTAAGCAGTGATTCATGCATTAACGGCCTTAATACATATAGATTATTTTCGGAGTTTCCCGTGCATATATTAATCCATTTCTACTAATAATAACTGACTTATTATTAAATGAAACAAAAAACCACATTCCATAAGTTTTGTTACAGAAATCAAATTCCTGCGAAAACCAGGAATATATAGCACACCATTCAAACATAAATAACTTTTATTAAAATTCAAATTGGAATCTCCCACTGCTTTTGCTGAAACAGCATCCCCTGTCCCAACTCTCATGGTAAGCTACCTTCAGTAAGGTCCCTCCATGAGTCAAGTAGCTGCAAAGAACAACAAACATGGTTAGTGGCACCAGAATCAACAATCCATATGGATTTATCATCCTCCACCAAAAGAGACTCAATGACAAGTAAATCATATTTACCTGTTTTCTTCTTCTCTTTAAGCTCTGCAAGGTATTTCGGACAATTCCTTTTCCAATGCCCTTGTTGTTCACAATGGAAACATTTTCCTTTGGCATTGGTTCCTTTGGAGCTTTTGTTGTTCTTTTTTTTCATTGTTTTTTCCTTTGCCTTCCAATTGCCTTTCTTCTTCTTCTTTACAGATTTAGAAGATTCGGCAACATTTACCTCGACATTGGGCCTACGAGGATCATTCATAACGGACTCGTAATTGGTTAGCTCATTGAGCAGTTCAGTCAATGTAAAAGTCAACTTGTTCATAGAATAATTGCTTTTAAACTACATGAAACTCTTCAGAAGGGTTTCCATGATCATTGTCACCTGGCTTTGCACATTGATATGTACACCATGGGTTTCAGCCATATTAAGATGAGCCATCATCCTTAACACATGGTCTCGGACTGATGTGTCTTCCTTCATTCTAGCGGTCAATACAGAGGCAATTGCCTCATATTGTTGCCGGTCTGAAGGTTGCCCAAACATGTTCTGTAATGACTGCATAATCATTGATGCTGTCGCCATAGGCTCATGCTGTGCAGCAAGAACCTCAGACATGGATGCTATCAAATAGCTATGGGCTTTCTCATCAGCTTTAATCCAATTATTATAGGCATTACGTGCAGCTCTGCCAGCATTAGGTGCTGGCTCAGGAGGACATTCCTCCATTAGGACAAATTTAAGGTCTTCACAGACCAAGATAGCATTCATGTCACTTTTCCATTTAACATAATTATCCCCGGTTAATTTTTCTTGTTGTTTGATAATGGAGATTATTGCAGATGCCATGGCTGGAAAAATAATAAACGCACATTCAATATTCATTCGTCGCATATTAAAATTGTCAAACATTTAGGCATAAAATTAAACATGATGCATGATCAATGTATAATGAATTAGAAACCTAAAAGAATTACTATGCCACGATTATCATCATCCCACAAATAAGTGCCGCCGTAGGGTAGGTCAAGTATTCGCATGATAGATTGAGACATTCTCAATTGAATAATATATCTGAAATAACTCTTATTCCTATATTAATCAACTACCGTTATTTTGATCAAGGAAGCTTTGATTAACAACTTAACCATTCCTTTGTGAGTGTGACCCATTATTTCGGAACCCTTGGACTTAACTAGTGAAGTGCCGCCGTAGGGTAGGTCAAATCACCAAATATATCTAGAGTCCCTATCCTTTCGGAATCCAAACTTGATATTGACCCAATAAGGACACCATCCGTAGGGGACGAAAGCAAAGCCGTCTCGAGGCAGAATCTCGCGCGGAGATCCTATGACTCTCACTTTTATAACATAGATCGATATATTGTATATTATCCCTCTCCCACTCACTATTTTGAAGTTTAAGGTTTCTATCTCACTAGTTTCTAATGTATTAAGATTATGCTCGGCTAAAACATATCTTTATTAATACTAGTGGATTATTAGTGATCTAACTAATTTTAACACTTAAAATTTTATTCACTAATACTTATTAGTCTCTACTAATCATTAACTTAATTAAACTAATTTAATCAAGTTTCTTAAGTGATCTAATTAATTTTAACAATTAAAATATTAGTTCACTTATAGGTTTTAAAATTTTAGAATTCAACTAATGGACTATATGTCATTAAACCATTTAATAGATAAAAGTACGTTATTTACTCCAAAGGTACGTGGAATTGTATCCCGAGTGCAAACCAAATTACCGTCCATTCGGAAGCGGCTATGGAATTTATATCCGGGTTTCCATCCAATATACCAAGGAAAATAATGTACTCATAATGTCCATTTGTTCTTAAACTTGAATTCGTAATTTTAAACCTTTAAACTAATTAATCTTATTAATTCGTTTACATGCATCTTATATTCTAATTTAACTTTTAAATTTACATAAAATCATATTTTATAACTTGAATATCATGCATGTCTACATGTTATGGCATGTGAAAATGCAAGAGTAGGCACCCTAGGCTATATGGCATGTTAATAAACAATTTAAAACATATATATGCCCAGGTCTGGGCTGAAAACGTTCGCGTAGCGTTCTCTGGGCGTTCGAACGTTTTCCAGGCAGTAGCAAAACGTTTGAGTTTCGTTTGACTGGAGTTCGAACGAATCGGTCTGGTGTTAAAACACTAAAACTTCATTTACTCCGTTCGGAGCTTCCGGAGTCCGTTTTGGTCCCCGTTTTTTTCTACGGACTCGTAACGGAATGAAGTTTCACATACATACAAAAATTGCGTTAACCGGGCTCTTTTTTTTTAAAAAAAATACTAATCTAATTAGTACAATAAATCCAAGGCATCCATTGGTCTTCAAATCTTGCTCCATGGTATGTTGTTGAGTTCTTCGCGGAATAGGTTCGTAATGAGTCCTTTGTGGCATCGGCTCCTCCAAGTTACAAATTGAGTTCCAAAATGGACTTATTACAAAAGAAATGAACTTACAACACTTGAAAGAATATGACCTTATGGTCTTACATTTCCAATACTAAAAATAAGAGCCGGAAAAATTAACGATCAACGCAATACATTCATCACATGAATCAAAGTAAACATTCATCACATGAACATTAAAAACCATTCATCTCATGAATCTAATTGTGCCTACTCATCACAACATGCATATTAATAATTTATATCTAATATAAATTATTAAAACTTAAACTTAAAAGAGAAAGGGTTAAGAAAACTTTTCAACCTTAAGCTCTCGATGCCAATTGTAGGAAACGACTTTCCTTAGCGCGGCGGAAGTTGCTTGTGGTGGCACCGGGTCCGGTATGGATCTTCAAATTTTCTTTGCCTTCTCCCTTTGTTGTATTAGCCAAGATCAATCCTTTAGTGTCCAACACTTAGATCAACCACTCGATCTTCCGAACTATGACTCGAAACCAACAAACCGAAGTGTGGGCTTCACTCACAAAGATTAAACCTCTAAACTATTTAGAGATTTAGGATGTCACAATGGTGTTTGGCCTTTTGGAATTTCAAATACTCTCACAACACTTGTGAATATTTGAAGTTCTTCTCTCTTTTCTCTCAAATTTTTCTCACAACATTTTGTGAATGAATGCAAAGTGTTAACCTTAGGAAGTGAGAGAAATGGTAGAGATTATATTCTCTTACACAAGCCAACTAACCTTGTCATTAAGCATCTAATGCTTTCTTGCAATGGCCAACACAAAATGTGAATGCCATACCAAAGCATAAGAAATGTTAAGCTAAAGACAATGGCTTTGTCATTAAGCATTCAATGCTTTCTTTCAATGGCAAACACATAAATGTGGAGGCCATACCAAAACATAAAATTCATTAGCTAATGACAAATCTATTAGGTGTATCCAAGCCACCTAATAGACATAATTGCTTGGATGACATGGTAAGCCATATGGCTTTGTCTCCAATGGTAAATAAAAATCAATATATTAATAATGATTTATTTACCTTCAATTATGTTGTAGTAATTATCTCATAATTATTACTAACTTGATTATCTCAAATCAAGACTTGATTATCTCATAATCAAAAAATTCTAGAAAACATTAAGTTAAACTAATTTAACATAGTTTTCATTTGTGACAATAAATATTATTAATCTTATTAATAATATATAAATAAATATAATGTGAGCATATAACTAGACAATCTAGTTATATTAGGTTTGCTACAGTTAATCGAGCTAGCACGGGGACCAAATGGACCTACAGTCCGAGCTCCAATAATTCCGAAATATTAATTAAACTCTTTAATCAAATATTACGAATTATTAACTCCGCGTTATTCCACTAAAAACTCGAAGTTGAACTCCCGTTACCGTAGATGGATTAAATAAATCGAACATTTTCGGTGTCCATCGATATAGTCATTACATATGGATTAGCCCTTCACGAATATCTCATAAATAGAGCCGGGTCATAAGTCCGTTAAAACCCCTCTAAATATTTTGTCTCTTAAGCACCATTAATTCTATATAAAAACAATTAACATAACAATTATGAATATAAAATATTTTCTATTCGTAATAGAAAAGTTGAGCGCTCAAATTGTTCAAGTCCCGAATCAACTCTAAAAGAGATATTCATCTGCTTCTCGTAAGAATGAGTGAATTCCATATCTATGTAAAACGTTCCCAGCTACATACATACCATATCATACCCCACATACCAAATCATATCCCCAAATACGTAGTTATTGGCTGGGAATGCAACACCAACCTCACCATAGTAAATCAAAGGACATAACCTGTCATGCAGGAGTTCGTAGTACACTCAGGATTAAGATCGAATCCATATATGACCATCTATTAGATAAAATGAATTTTTTCGATTAACGGATATTAAAAGAAATTCGTATTTATCTGAGTCCAGTCCTATATGATCTTATCATACAAGGTGCCTCCATTCCCATGTCACTACATGAACGATCCCGGATCAAGGTCGTCATAGTGGGACACAGAAACTGACCGCCGTTCCTAGGCTCGCGGACTAGTTTTTTAGGAACTTTAATAACATTGCTTCGCCACCCTTGGATCCTGGGACAAGATTAAGGCAGGTAAACAAAAATTGCAAGGGCAATAAATCAAACCGTTGATAAAGAATAATGCATTATTATTATTACATGAAAAAGATTTATTAAATAATTAAACCAGCTTAAATAACATTATTTCTAGGGGATCATGCTTTCTACATTCACATGTATAAAATAAAATATGCGCCTAATATACAATGTATTCGGGCATATAAGATTGGCATGCTTCAACATATATCAAGATAGCCACTAACATACAACTTTACTTACTTGCATATCACATTCAGGACAAACACAAGCACACAGCTTACGCATACAAGCACACAATGGAACCATACAGCAACCACATATGGGCACTTTTCCAATGGTACGTGGAATTGTAGCCCAAGTACAGACCAGCACTAACCGGTCCATTCGGAATCGCTACGAATTACTTCTGGGTTTCCATCCGATATACGCAAGAAATAATACTCAATGTTATCATGACACAAGCATTTGAATGGTGTACTTGACACATTGGCAAAGAAATGATCAACCAATAGCAAATATGCATGAATATAATAAGACAGACCTCAGTTCACAGTGTGTGTACGTTCGGTAGCGTTCGTAAACGCGTTCGAACGGAAATGAAACAGAATGCTCACGTTCGAGTAGCGTTCGTAGCGCGTTCGAACGGAAATGAAACAGAATGCTCACGTTCGAGTAGCGTTCGTAAATGCTTTCGAACGGAAATGAAACAGAATGCTCACGTTCGAGTAGCGTTCGTAAACGCGTTCGAACAAAATGAAACAGAATGCTCTGTTCGAGTAGCGTCCGTAACGCGTTCGAACGGAAAGGAGACCTGATGCATGATAAAGCAAAATGTATGCGTTTCGAGTTGCGTTTGCAAACGCGTTCGAACTACACGGACCTGATGCATGAAAATGGGATGCAATACATAAAACAAAATAAGGGGGCGCGGCGAAGTACTGCCATAAAGGTGCCTTTTGGGGCTCTTGATCTCTCAAAGAGAGGACCTTTAGACCAACATACTAAGCCCATGCGCATCACATCACGCATACAAGGATAGAATCAATCATATCAACCAAGTATGCCCGATTGAACACATCTTACATCCCATCCAACACACGTCAATCGGCGCGGCAAAGCATCGTGGTAAAGGCTTTTAGCTCCTCCCCATAAGGGATCTCACGTCACACTTACTAAGCCCATGCACTCGATTGACTTATACATATGAAATAAAGTAATAATAATTCAAACAAGTATGCCTGATTGAACGTATCTTGCGTCCAAACCGAACATACATCACCCGCGCGGCGAAGTAGTGTCACGAAGGTGGCCTTTTCGGCTCTTTGTCTCAAAATGGATGACCTTTGGACTAACTCACTAAGCCCATGCGCTTGGTTGAACCAATGCATAACTAACGACATATCGAATTCAAGTAAAGAAAACTAAATAAACAAAAGCAATACAATACAAAGAAAGATGGTGCCGTTTACCCAGCGGTACGTGGAGTTGTGGCCCGAGTACAGATCATATTACCGTCCATTCGGAATCGGCTATGAAATTTATGTCCGGGTTTCCATCCGATATAATACGCGAGAGTTGACACATCTCTCATTCATCCAATACCCAAACACACATATTACATCTCATAATTCATGCATATTTATCTACTCAAAGACCAACGACATGCATTCATAAACGACTCATGCGAATAGAATTCAATAAAAAAAATGAATATAAACTAATGGAAAGGTACCCTCAGGTCTAACCTTTTAAATCACCTCTCGGATGTACGGTACACAACGATCGTCGGAAGGGTGGATGCTCCGCAACTCTCCCTGTTCACTGGTTCACTGTTCTCGTTCGTTGTCTTTACTGTTTTGAGTCTGTTTTGCTACTGTTTCCTTGTGGTTTCGCTGCCGTCTCCTCTTTATCTTTTTGCTTCCTTTTTTTTCTTGGGTGTGTTCTTCCTGTAATTTTTATGTGTGTTGTGTATGAACTAGGGACTAGGTTGAGAAGTTGGTGAAGGGTTCTTTTTATAGGCAAAGGGTTGGGCTTGACAAGGAAAGGGATTTGGCTAATTGAAGAGGGATTTGATTTGGTTTGGTTAAGGGAAGTCAAAGATTGAGGGGGGACAAATCTTGGCTAGATAGGGAAGGTTGAATATTTGATTGGCTTGGATTAGGAATACAATATTTTAAGTTTGGGAATAATCTTATTAGATTGGGAATATAATTGGGTGATTGATTTTAATTAGGCATGATTATATTTTGATTTAGTGTGTGATTTGTTCAATTTAGGCATGATTTTAGTTTAAGTTGGTAATTGTTTATTTTATGTTTGGTATATGTTTTATTTAATCATTTAATTAATTTGATTATTATATTATTTAGTTAATATTTTAATTAATATTTATTTATTTAAATTGGGATGTGTTTTATGGGCTTTGGGGGGCTAATTGGGCTGGATGTGAGGCTAGCAGCAAACCAGAATTACCCCACCGTTCGAACGCTTACTCGAACGCGTCACGAACGCCCGCAATCCGTTTGACGTTCGAACGTAAACACGACGTAGCACGAACGAAAACAGTGAACCTTGTTTATTCTGAATTTCCCCTTCCGATGTCCGTTTCCGTGACCTCCGTGACTTAAAAGGTAGTGTCTCCAAAATGAGACTCATCATAGGACTCATGTGTAAATGCAGTGCCTACAGTCATAAAGTATAGAAGGGGTGGGACAGCTATAGATATACCACAAACAAAGTACCCTCTTTATTTGCCCTCTATGGACTATTTAGATTACTAACTTTAGACTTAAATCCTCTTTGTGCATCAAACATACACTAAGTCTGAAGGTACAATAGTAATCAAGGTAAACAGACAATTGGACAATATGCGATATAAATCAACCTTTGATAAAAAGAATAATATATTTATTAGTATTACAATAATCAATTCCATTTACAATACATGAAGCTCTAAGACATAATCCCACAACACCATGGTTGTTCTACCTTTCTGCCTATGCTTACTCGTCAAACATTGTCGGCAAACTCCCCCACTCGAACAAAAACTTCAAAGATTTATGGTTCTGGGCCACATGAGATTGTGGGCGGGTCCTGAGGACCAAATTTGTTGATTCAAATTGGAATTGGGCTCCCCGATAATCATATATATTCAAAGCGGAATATAATTTTTTTTCTTCCCGTCATCATTTTTATATTCAAATTTGCTTAGACAATATAAATCTTGTTATCCCAATAGTCATGTGTTATATTCGTAGATGAGGCTGCAAGAATCATCATCTTCTCTTGACCTCAAAACCCCCAACATGGCTGTAGTTTTCCCTTAAACAGCATGGTGTCTCCGAGATCCTATGAAAATGAGATTTCAGTCCCCGATATCTTCAGAGCGGGAGGTTAGGAATCCACCCTTAGTGTTCCTGTTCTTGATTTTATGATAGGTTTCCTGACTTCTCTGACTCTTCCCAGCTTGTTGGAGGGACGCTCCCAAGTCTCTCATCAAGTTCGGGCGCGGGTGCGCTGGGGTCGGTCGTACGTCGATCATTGGAAGAAGTTAGTTAATGACGAGGCCTTTGTTTAGTCGGGCCTCATTCGGATCATTCCTCCGAAGGTCCCGAGGCGGATAGGTAGGCTTCACTAGCCCTGTAACCAATCCCCTTATATGCTTAGCAGGATGATGATTCGAATTTGCTCAGATTCTGGACTGACCACTCTTTTTGCCTTTTGTTTTTTTTTTTGCTTTTTTTTGCAGGTACGTCCAAAAGGTTAAAATACCTTGATCAACTGGCTGGCGCAACAAAGAAAAACCGGCCAGGTTGGGGCCCGGGCCCTCTCGGAAACGGCCAGCGACTGCTGATGCCAGAAAAGTGACTGAAGATGCGGCCCCGTTAGCTACCCAAAGCTTATCTCCCCCTACCATGGTAACGCCAACAGTCCTCCGCCCGACCCGCCAGCCCATCAAAACCTACCAGAAAATGAAGCGTCCATTCGGGGCGGAGGAAGCCGAGCTGGCCCGGGAGGCGGAGGAGGAATAATTCCTGAGTAAGAGGCGGCCAGTTCGGAAGGAGAAGAAAGTGCCATGGGGTTCCTCCAAAAAACAGAAAGGCATCGTGATTCTTGGCGTAGAAGACCTCGGTCAGGACATTCTGGAGGCCACTTCTCATCTGGTGCCGTAATTAATGAACTGGTCGAGGCGGTCCCTCCAGCAAAGATTCTGAGATACGAAGATCTCTCTCCCGAGGATGTGGTTACGTTGTA
>SKCR01033487.1:0-62786 GCA_019454045.1 Zanthoxylum bungeanum | reverse complement strand
TTTTGTGTGCTAGCACTCTTGATTTTGCAACAAAATCTCTTCTTTGTTCTTGATCCATTCGGCCAAGCCAAATGAGAGAGAAAGAAGTTGGCCATTCGGCCAAGGGAGAGAGATGAAGAAGAAAATGTCATTTGGCCAATTCTTGTGAGAGGAGAGAGAGTTCAATATGTTTTTGTGGTTTTTGTGTATCTAATACACAAATTGAAAAGTCAAATACCAAATATTAAAATAATGGTATATGTCAATCAAGCCATCAAATGCCATTTTAACTTTCCAACCACTTACATCAATCATGAATAGTGACAAGTATCTCATCACTCAAAGTGATGTGACTTATATCACAAGAATGACTAATGATGCGACGCTTTATGTGACTTGTAGGCCGTACTTTAATTCGAAATGCGAGTGCGCCCGCAAACACTCCCGGGCTCGGGTTCGTTAATTCCAAATTAACGAATTTTCCGTTGCAACGAAATTAAATCTAATTTAATTAAATAACTTTGCCTAGCAAAATTACTATTCACGTCGCTAACTAATTAATTCTAAATTAACTCGTTCGCCCGAATTAAAATCTAATTTCAATTCCGCGTCGAAATCCAATTTCGTTTAATATATCGAATATATTAATTTATCGATTAATTCCAAATTAATCGTTATCTCTATTTAATTAATATTTTATCCCAGATAAAATATCTCTGTAATTAATCCCAGATTAATTTTCTCTCTCTTATAATTAATCCCAGATTAATAAAGTGCGAGTCATACGTCATCGGTGAATCTTCGGGAAACGACCCATGAGATCCCCGTATATATGTTGGCAGTAAATTTGATCGTCGGACTATCCGAAAACGTACGTATCTAGTACTACGTTTTTACCGATTTACAAGACATGGTTGGCTTCTAGCAAAGCACCGTACCTACCCAATTCTCCAGAAATATTCTTACTGGAATATGTGATCTATATCAGGCGTACTATACGTAGTATTGCGTATTTCGATCCAGCATCGGATTTCACGTGCAAGGCCTGGGGCTGGAAATGTGTCTGCCCCGTACGAAGCACATATTGGATCTCTGGTAACTAGTCTCAATAATCGGATAATCATGACATAGTCATACTATCCCGATGACTGCAGTACATAAGAGCACCAGTTCTGTATCCTACGTGATCATCATCTCCACTATGACTGGAGTGATACTTCCATCTCGACATCACACCCAACACACTACGATTCTCAATATACTCAGAAGAGGCGTACACAGAACCTGTTAAAGCCCTGGACGACCAAAACCAAAGTATATTGATTGTCGCAAGTATTAGCGGTTCAAGTCTCAGGTTAAGACCAAATACAACTACCCTGATTCGGACTTCCATAGACACATAGTCATACTACCAATGGAATTCCGAGGGTATAGTTCTGTTAGCAGCTGAGCTAGGCTACAGTACAGGCTAAAGAATTAATGGTCTCATCAATGATCCAGATATATACTTCAAATATTCATCTGATTCATTTGGATCATACATCGTGGCGATGTGATGATCGAATAAATCGCATCAGATGATAACCATGCAAATCCGCTGACGAAAGCATTTCCTCAGCAGAAGTTTGAGCGAACCATACATAGTTTGGGTGTAGGACACTTGAGTGATTGGCTATAGGCCAAGTGGGAGATTGTTGGACAATTATGACCCATAACATCACTATTTGTACAGATCATGGTGTTGTTGTACAAATTAACTATGTGACATAGGAAATTTCCCTTTTATCATTTGTAATTAGATTACCAAGATGTATAAATGATAGAAGGTCCTTATGATTAGTTATGGATTGAGATAATATGAGACAGTATCAATCCACAAAGGTTTAATCATTAAATATCCCTAGTCAAAGTATTATCGAGATTGGACATCGATAATGCGTAAAAGACTAGTATTACACTTGTACTCGTTGTAGGAGCATAACGACATAGTTCTCATATATTTAGGTATATGATACTCATGCAAGTGTAATTGGAGGTTGTGTTTACCGATGGTACGGAAACAACTTCGCTCTGGATAGACCCCTCGGAATTCCATAGGTAGTATGACTATGTGTCTATGGAAGTCCGAATCAGGGTAGGTGTATTTGGTCTTAACCTGAGACTTGCACCGCTAATACTTGCGACAATCAATATACTTTGGTTTTGGTCATCCAGGGCTTTAACAGGTCCTGTGTACGCCTCTTCTAGGTATATTGAGAATCGTAGTGTATTGGGTGTGATGTCGAGACGGGAGTATCACTCCAGTCATAGTGGAGATGATGATCACGTAGGATACGGAACTGGTGCTCTTATGTACTGCAGTCATCGGGATAATATGACTAGGTCATGATTATCCGATTATAGAGACTAGTTACCAGAGATCCGATATGTGCTTCGTATGGGGCAGACATAATTCCAGCCCCAGGCCTTGCACGTGACATCCGATGCTGGATCGAAATACGCAATACTACGTATACTACGCCTGATATAGATCACATATTCCAGCAAGAATATTTCTGGAGAATTGAGTTGTCACAGTGCTTTCCTAGAAGCCAACCATGTCTTGTAAATAGGTAAAAACGTAGTACTAGGTACGTACGTATTCGGATAGTCCGACGACCGGATTTACTGCCAATATATCCGGGGCTCTCATAGGTCGCTTCCCGAAGATTCACCGATGACGTATGACTCGCACTTTATTAATCTGGGATTAATTATAAAGAGAGAAAATTAATCTGGGATTAATTGCGGAGATATTTTATTTGGGATAAAATATTATTTAAGAGAGAGAGAATGATTAATTTGGAATTAATCGATAAAATAATATATTCGATATATTATACGAAATTGGATTTCGACGCGGAATTAAAATTAGATTTTAATTTGGGCGAACGAGTTAATTTAGAATTAATTCGTTAGCGATGTGAATAGTAATTTTGCTAGGCATAATTATTTAATTACGTCGCAACGGAAAATTCGTTAATTCGGAATTAGCGAACCCGAGCCCGGGAGTGTTTGTGGGCCCACTCGCATTTCGAATTCAAGTGCGGCCCATAAGTCACATCACGTGTCACATCACATCGCACGTCATTCAAGTGATGGATGTCTTGTCACTTTGAGTGATTGACATGCAGTCACTATTCATGAAAGAAGTGGTTGCGAGGCATTTAATGAGATTTTTAGCTCTAAAATTTGGTTTGACTTTTGGAAATGATATACCAAATTTTGAAAAGCTTTTTGATAATTATTGTTTTTAGAAAACAAAATAAAAACTCTCTCTCTTTCTCACACACAAGAATCGGCCAAGGGCCAAAATTCTCTCCCAATATTTTCCTTCAAAGCCGTGAGATTCATCAAGGGAAATAGAAATTTTGTGGCAAAATTTCAAGAGTGCTAGCACACATCTGGAGTCTTGCGAAGGTGATAGGGAAACCAACTTGTGAGCATGGAATCACCATTCGCAAAGCTTGGAGCTTGGAGCATCAATGGAGCACAAAAATTGGTGGTGACCGAAAACTCAAGTAGCACAAGGAGGCCAAAGCCGAGAGTTCAAGGAGCTAGAAGTTTTGTAGTTCCTCGCATCGCCAAATCCGATCATTGTAAGTATGATTCCGCCATATTTTATTGTTGTATTCACACATGTTTCTTGCTTGAAATCGATCTTGGGACTTAATAGGATCCCAACACAAGTCTTGATTCATATAGTGATGGTGGAATTGTTTCACTCCAGACTGGTAGTGGGTCAACCAGTCAACCCGTATATGGTTAATTTGATTGATCTGATCTAACAGTTGAAGCTATGTGACTTTCCACCCAATAATACTAATGGTCGTAGTTTGATAATAGGTTCACTCCCGAGCTCATTTCGCCAGTTTGTATTAAATTTTAATATGCATGGTATTCGTTGTTCTTATAATGAGTTGTATAGGATGCAACTCACTGCTGAGGAGGACTTAAAGAAGAAATAAGTGAGTTGCAATAGTTGATACTGCTTGGAAACCTTGGATTGAAAATGTTATAACAATAATTATGGGAATAACTATTTTGGTTATCGTGCTTCGGTGGGATGACATAATGAAATCTGTACTGCCTCTCTCTATGCTGTGTGAAATCATGGATAAAGATTATAAATTGAAGAAAACTATTATTCATAATTACCTAAGGAATAAGAGGTAGGTATTTAATCACTGTTGATGATTTCTAGGCAAAACAAGCTCTTCTAGATCACCATAATGAAAGTAGAGTACTAATGTTGCTTACATTCTCAAGCTGTGTCGATTTGAAAATGGAGAGAATATTTGTGTTGATTTAATCCCCACTGAGGGGCCATTATTTAGAAGGGTTTTCTTTCTACGTCTTATACTATGGAAGTAAGTCATTCTAGGAAAATATAGAAGAGGTAGTCCATCTAACTGTAAAAACCTTTTGGTATGTTAGTCAAAAAGACACTGAAAGGTGCATATATAATAATATTAAATATAAATTATTTATGTGAGTGGGTCTCACGTGGAAAAAAATTAAAAATAAAATTAAGATTCACTATTTACACAGTGAATCTCATGCATATAAATAGAGGATTCATTTCATTATTTTCTTCATTCCATTTTCAACTAAAATCATCTGTATGCTAAGAGAGAAAGATATTGTTTCTTCTTTAGAGTTTGTGAGAGAGTTGTAATTCTTCTATTTTAAGAGAGTGTAAGATTGTTCATTCTGTGTGTTTAGAGGGAAGTTGTAAAATTATTTCCACTATAGTGAAATCCTTCTACATTTGCCAATGAATGTTTCCCTCACATTGAGGGTTTTACCAGGTTAAATCTATGTCTCATTATTTTATTTTATTATTAATATTTATGGTAGGCTAAGCCTCCTATTATTATTGTATTGTTATATGGTAGGCAATGCTTCCTGCACTAACAATTGTTATCAATTTCACTTTACTTGCGTGCCAGCTTCAGCCCACAATCCTCTAATAGTGGTATCAACGCTTCAGGTTCAAGGATACTATTTACAGAGTCTATTCATGGGGACTGTTCACATATATGGTATAATATTATTCACATATATGGTACTATTCATGTATATGATACTGTTCATATATTCGGTACTATTCACTATAAAATAGTAAAATTCGGTTCAAGTGAGAAGCTGATCGTCATCAGAAACATGACATGAAAGTTTGAAATTGAGAAGTTCAACGAGAGCAACTTTTCCATATGGAAACTTAAAATGAAAGCAATCTTGAGAAAAGACAATTGGTGAGAGACCAGATGGAATGACTGAAGAAAAATGGAAGGATATGGATGACAATGTTATGTGAAACTTCCTTAGAAAATTCTGGGCTATCCAACGTTGTGATTTAGGATGCACTTACCAAATTGTACGAGGTCAAGTCAATACACAACAAGATCTTCTTAATAGGAGATTTTACACTCTTCGAATGAGTGAGTCCATATCCATGACGGATCACATCAACAACTTAAATATACTATTTTCCCAACTCATAGTGTTGGATTATAGTAAATCTACAAATGAAAATATGGAGTTCTACTTCAAAGTCTACCAAATTTGTATGATCAACTTATCATCAACTTGACAAGTAAAGTTGTCACTGGTAATCTAGTCTTTAACGAAGTTGCATCTACTGCTCTGGACGATTAATATATGTAAAAATAAGGAAGACGGGTCATCTAATTCACAACAAAAAGAAACATTGTCAATGACAAGTGGGAGATCAAAAGAAAATAGCTCAAGTGGGAGTCAAAATCACTGTAGATCGAAATCAAAAAGTGATGAACACTTAAAAGTACACATTTATTAAAAAGAAAATTAATCATTTTACACTTGTAGTTCATTAATCCCCTTAATTTAGCACATTTGTGAAATAATAATTAAATTTATGTTTTATATATTTTTATTGTGATTTTTATTTATTATGTAGGTGAAATAATACTTTGGAAGCTTGACTAGAAAAATGGACTTGACATTTGAATTTTGGAGGTCCGAAACTTGCAAGGGCTTTCTAACGGTATACAATTTTGGAAATTCCAAATTTGCGCAATTTTCGTATTTTGGCCATACCTTTTTACTCTGATATCGGATTGAGGCCAATTACAGATGAAAGAAGACTCAAAGATCTACAACTTTGATGTTCATAAGATTTTCAAATTCTGAAGTTTGCAAGATCAAAATTGACGAACAATCCAAAGTGTGTTAAATATCAAATCTTAAAAAAAAAAGAACATTTGTCAATTTCTCCATCAAACATGCTTGCAAGAGTGTTTGGTGGAGTGTTTGGTGGCATGTTTGGTGGAGTGTATGGTGGAGTGTTCGGTGGAGAAATTGGTGGAAGCCTTTACTTTTGCATATAAATAGAAGCCATTATTTCACTTTCATTTTCATACTTTCTTTGATTTCTCTTAAGGAATTGAAGATTGTAACTTGTGTGTTTAATTTCTTATAATGTTTTTAATTTTAGTAATATAATTATGTATGTTTTTAATTACAATATAAGTAGCTAATTACTTTCCGGCGGGGGAATGAGTGAAGGTTTTATTATTTGAAGTTTATATCAATCTCACTTATATTATAATATATAAATAGTAATGAATAACAATTAATTGCGATCTGGATTAATTATTGACAAACTTTTATATAGCCTATATGGCTGATTTTATACTATTTTGGCATAATTGAGTACCTAACTGGACTTTTTATAGACGAACGGTATCACCGCCTTTATGGCTGGTTTTATGTTTTTTGCATATTTAATACCTTGGCAGGACTAGTTATCGACAGAAATGACTATAGTCTTTAGGGTCGGTTTTATATGTTTTAGCATAGTTGATTCTGAAAGTAAATTAATTGGGTTATAATGATCATTTACATATTATAAAAAGTGAGATTTCTAAATGTAAAATATTAAAAGTGGATCCCATAACCACATTATTTTATTTTATTGTTTTCATTTAATTCAAATTCTCCAACAACTTCAAACGAATTAAATCTTTTTCTTTTCATTTAAATTATTATTTTACCATACTAAATCTATTCCATGTGCATCGACCTCGGACTTACCGGGTTATTTTATTACTTCGACACTCTTATACTTGGGATTAAAGAACAACTTTTGAGCGTGTCAAGTTTTTGGCGCCGTTTCCGGGGAATACAATTCAGTATATAGATTAATTTTTCTTCTTCTTTTTATTATATATATATATTTTTCTTTTGTAGTTTATTTTTTATCTTGTCATTTATTTCCTTTTTGTAAATATTATATTTATTTTTGTTTAGGTTGCATGAGACACTTGTCTTGATCATCTAGCGGATGATTAAACAAGATTCTCCATCACTTCCATCCTCAGTCAGAATGGCCAATCCACATGTTCGAATTGAAAATCTAATAGATCAGGAAGAAAATGAGTCTCAGCATGGCGATCATAATCTTCCAACAACACTAAGAGAATCCATGAATCCTACCAAGATGGGAACACCATCTTGCATTGCCTTCCCCCAGATGCTTCACGTTTCAATTTCAAATCAGGTATCATCTAACTTTTACCAATATTCCACGGTCTTGAATAAGAGAATCTTATCAGCACTTGAGGGAATTCGAAGAGGTATGTAATACTTGCACATATCAAAATTGCAGCATGAATATAATTCGACTTAAGTTTTTTCCATTTTCTTTAAAGGATAAAGTAAAAATTTGGCTGCAAAACCTTAGGTCGGGATCCATTAGAACATGGATGATTTGCAAGAACTATTTCTAAAAAAATCCTTTCCCCCTCACATGACAAATTTCTTTAAAATGAGAATCACAACATTCACACAAGAGTCGGGGGAAACACTTTACCAATGTTGGGAGAGATTTAACGAGACATTAAATATTTATCCACATCACGGGTTTGAAACATGGAGGCTGGTTGCCTATTTCTACGAGGGGTTAACACCCTAAGGTAGACAAGTAATGGAACTGATGTGTAATGGTGAGTTTAGGGACAAAAATCCCGAAGATGCACTAGATTAGTTAGAATACATAGTAGAGAATGCACAACACTAGGACACAATTGGCACTTATGAGTCATCTGTAAAATCACAACCACCTGGTAGAGATATATTTAACCTTAGGGAAGACCATGACCTTTCTATTAAGTATGCATATCTAGCTAAAAAAGTTGAGGCATTAGAATTGAGGAAGAGTGATAATGTTAAATCAGTTCAAGAAGTCACATGTCAAATCTGTAATTCAAATGAACGAATCACATAAGTTTGCCCAACTTTACCAGCCTTGCAAGAATGTCTCCATGACCAAGCCAGTTTCATAAATACTTTCAATAGAACAAATCCAAACCCATACTCCCAAACCTACAATCCTGGTTGGAGAAACCATCCAAACTTCATTTGGAGGAATGATAACCAAACACAATGTAACATCCCCGATTCGGGAGATGTTACCGGGGCAGGGGATGACCATTCTAACCCCATAAGCCTCAGACTCTCTAATCATGAACATATACTAATATTCCTTTCTTTATTAATATGAGACCATAGCCCAAGCAAAACATGACATACAAATACAATATCTGCAAATGAAATCTTAATAATACACTTTAACAATGGTTGTCTTAAAACACAAGACCACTACATAACTTTCAATGGACTCTGACTGGACTCTCTCACTCTCTCTCTAACTTGGACTGATGGACTCTATAACCAAGTGACTACATCAGTATCCGTCCTCCTGAGCTTGTCCTCTGAGAAATCCTGCAACCACGAAAAACTAGGAGTGAGGGGTTAGATCGCTATTCGATCTAAGTGAGTGTACAAAAAACTGAAATACTGAAGTAAAACCATTTAGTTCTAAAACCAAGGTTTCAATGAAATAAATTATAGGAAAACTTTCTTTTTGAAAACTTCTCTTGAAACCTCTTTAGTGAAACTTCTCTTTCTAAAATCTACTTTTGAAAGTCTGGTTTCTGACAACTATTTCTGATCTCTTAATTTCTGAAAACTTTTACTGAAAATCTGATAACTATAAACTGCTCTGTATCTGAAAACTTTGATGTATGGGGGCATTACGTATCGCCATCCCCCCATAAGCCTAACTGGAGCCAGCAGTGCAAATCCATGAATAGGTGCTTTTCTCCAAACTAGGTATGTTAGAGATGAATGAATCAAGAATTATAAGGACTCATGTTTTAACCACTTCTCTCTTGTGAAGCTTTAACCCTTTTTAGATGGTCGATGTACCTTGACATTACCTTTGAAATGTATTCTGCATGTGCGTTTTAAAGGTTTGCTGTCTTTTTTACCTTTTAAAGTCCATCCAATTCCTTGTTTATGTTCTTTCAAAGCAAACAACTTACCTTTTTAAGCAGAAGAATAAATTACCACAAGGTAAGTTTTTTTATGTCCAAGAATTGTATGGTCTAATCCATCAAACAAAGTCTTCAATTCCAAGTTGGGTGCTTCTTCATGTTTCTCATTTTGCAGCACTTCAAATTCCTCAAAATGTTTTTCTCCTCCATCATCTTCCAGTACCTGTATAGAATCAAACAAAAATTCATTAGGAGTATCTAAATCTAATTGCGTACTTGATTCAAGAAAAGTAGTTGTAAAAGGTCTGTAGGATCAGTTAAACTCCCCTAAAAATATTCCTCCATAATTGGTTTAATTAAGTCCATGCTCTCGTCTTCATCGTCATCATCATATGGTTGTTTATACATGTTTAAAATATTAAGCTCCAATGTCATATTTCCAAATGAAAAATTCATGATTCCATTCCTGCAATGAATTAAAGTGTTAGCTGTTGCTAAAAATGGACGACCAAGTATTACATGAACTTTCTTAATATTGTCTGCTATATGTTGTGTTTCCAAGACAATAAAATCCACACGAAAAATGAATTTATCAACTTGTATTAACACATCTTCTATAATTTATTTCAGTACTTTAACTGATCTATTGGCAAGTAAAAGAGTAGTTGAAGTTAGTTTTAACTCACCAATATTAAGCTGTTGGTAAACCGAAAATGGAAGTAAATTTACATTGGCTCCAAGATCAAGCAAAACATGTTCAATTTTTTGATTCTCAATAATACATGATATAGTTGGACAACTAAGGTCCTTGTATTTTAATGTATTATTAATTGAAAGATTGAAACTTACCTGTTCAGCTAAAAATACTTTCTTTCTTATCGGATGTTTTCTTTTAACAATGCACAAGTCTTTCAGAAATTTGGCATAGGACGGTATCTGTTAGATGACATATAACAAAGGATTATTGACCTTTACATGTTTGAATATTTCATAAATCTCTGAGGAATGGTTCAATTTCTTTATTTTTAATGCTTGAGGAAATGGTTGTGCATATGACAAATTGTTATCATCAATGTTAGGTAATGGTTCATTAACATTTCCCTTACCCTCTGAATCTGATTTATTTTCAAATTCCTGAGGTTCAAAATTAGGTTTGTTGATGACCTTACCATTACGAAGAGTACTAACATTTTGACTTGGTCAATGTGCTGACTACCAGAACTACCTTCATGAGGGTTTTGATAAATCTTGGGATTTGGCTGTGGTTTTGTAGGAAACTTACCTTTCTTATGAATGGTCAATGCATATGTGATTTTGGAAAAAGTATCTATCAGATCAATCAATGTTTTCAAATGTTGGTTATTGACGGCTTCTTGTTTCTCAATGAATGCATGCATGGTATCCTTAAGGGTTTTCCTAGGTGATAGGACATATGGTGAATAATTATGGGAGTTTTGGAAATTCTGGTGTACCGGGGGAGGTTGTTGCGATGGTTGTTTGTAACAACCGAGGATTTCATCTAGTGAAACATTGTGAGACGAGCATCAAAAAATGTAAACCATGGTTGGAAACATATGCTCTCATGGGATAATTATAGGTCAATTCTTCAAGAATCCGACAATAGATGTTACGATGTTCCACTCCGGATTACCCATGGTATTTAGGCTGTAACCTTAATACGAACTCCGATTTTACAAATTTTATATCGTCGGAAAGCTGAGATCGAGATCTATGACTTTTGCGTTGAATAGTTTCCCAAATTCGAACTAGAAGTGAGCCAATAATGTAGGTCAAAATTCTGAATGAACAGTGCCTGTGGACTCATCTAGAAAAGTCTCCAATATTCTCCAAATTTCCACATTTTTCTACATCCTTCCAAATATCAAACAACCCCTTTTATATATAAGGAACAATATTCAAGATTTTAAAAATTTAGAAAAGAAAATGAAGAAAGAAAACACGAATGGAGGAAGAGAAAAGAAGAAAAGAAAATGAAGAAAAGAGAAGATGAAGAGAAGAAAAGAAGAAAAGAAAATAGGAAAGAGGCAAAAGAAGAGTTGGCATCCATGAAGGCTTGAGAGATGAAGGAAAACCAAAGAATAAAGGGAAGGAAACCTTAACCCAGACCATGGATATTGGTGTTTTTGATAATTCATTGGTTGATGATATTGTTGGATTATAGAAATTGATGCTTATGTAGTTTAGTAGTAATGGTTGAGGGAAATCCCCAATTTGTTAAAATTGTGGAAATGAGATGAAGATTAGATGATAGGTTGAATATGATTGGCATTGAGATTGTTATTGATGGTATTTTAGAGATTGGTTGAGGTTATTTACTTGTGTGAGATATAGGTTAAATGTTAAAGAAATTGATGAAGGAAAGAATGAATTTAGACCAAATTTTGGTCTTGCATCGCGATGCAGAACGCACTGCATCGCGACGCGATCTGGGAAATTCCCAGGAATGCTTCTGGTGCATTACGCGCAGCGATGCGAAGGGGGTTGTGCATCACGACGTGCACGGTAAAAATTAGGACACCTCTCTGGATGATATGCGTCGCGACGCGCAGTGACGAGTGTCGCGACGCGTGAATAAATTAATGCCAAAATCAATTCCAAGCCATTCCAGTTTCATTCGAACACATATAGACTACCCTAAGAGTCTCGTATCAACCTATAGGTATATATTACATCATGTAATATGATCGATACACCTTAGAGTGGTATTACTTTTTTGAATAAACAACTTAACTTGATTTCGATCTGTATCCCTGGTCATTTTCTAATCGAAACTTTTGATGATAGATTATCGCAGGAAATACAAGTTCACCAGCGAAGTGAAGAAAGTCTATCAGAACTCCAAAATAGTGAGTGGACCTCTTTTCTCAAACTGGTTTTATTTATTAAGTTGTGATATCAGATTTACTTTCACGCTTTAGGGCGTTAGAATATTTTATTACAGTCATTTCATAAATAGTTATGATTTGAGCTTTAATTAAGAAATAAATGATTTTCAGAAAATGTTTTTATACAATTTTGAATTTAAAACATGAGTTTTATATTTTTCTAGGTATGACACTGTTTGGAATTGACGGACAGATGACATGTGCACATGTAGAGGACTTGGGGGATATCGATACGTAATGCCCCCAGATCCTAAATTAGGACTAGGGGGACGGCGATATGTAACGCCCTAGACCCTAGTTTCAGAGCTTGGAGTGTAACATATATCCGTACCCCCAGTTATAGCTTCTAGCTTGGGGGATGGCGATACATAACGTCCCGAGACCACCAGTTTCATGGACAATAGTGGCATGCTTTGGGGGACGGCGATACGTAACACCCCAAAGTCATGGATTTGCACCGCTGCCTCCAGTTAGGCGTATGGGGGGACGGCAATACGTAACTCCCCCATACGTCAAAGTTTTCATATACAGAGCAGTTTACAGTTATCAGAGATAAGAAATAGTTGTCAGAATCAAGACTTTCAAAATGAGATTTTAGAAAGATAAGTTTTATTAAAGAGGTTTCAAGCGAAGTTTTCATAAAGAAAGTTTTCCTATAAGTTATTTCATTGAAACCTTGGTTTTAGAACCAAATGATTTTACTTCAGTATTTCAGTTTTTCGTCCACTCACTTAGATAGAATAGCAATCTAACCCCCAACTCCCAGTTTTCTGTGGTTGCAGGATTTCTCGGAGGACAAGATCGGGAGGACAGATACTGATGCAATCACTTGGGTATGAAGTCCATATGTCCAAGTTAGAGAGAGAGTGAGAGTGCCCAGTCAAAGTCCATTGAAAGATATGTAGTGGTCTTGTGTTTTAAGACATCAATTGTTAAAGTGTATTATTAAGATTTCATTTGCAGATATTGTATTTGTATGTCATGTTTTGCTTGGTCTACGGTCCCATATTTATTAAAGAAAGGAATATTAATATATGTTCATGATTAGAGAGTCTGAGGCTTATGAGGTTAGAACGGTCTATTCCCTGCCGGTAACATCTCCCAAATCGGGGATGTTACATAGATGGTATCAGAGCGTGGTCTAGGAAGTCAGTGATTGCAGTGGGTAGAGTGTTGGTGTCTTGTATACATAGTATGTCCGGGATATTTGTATGCGGGGAACTACCTCTCCAGTATCTGATCCTTGAGTACGTCGTCAAAGTTCCATAAAACAGGTTAGTAAGCTTTCTTAGATCATTCGAATGGTATTCATTCGAGAACAATTATACTCTAGATCTAAGTTAGGAATCTTCTTGAAGTTATTTCAGCCTATTACTAGAAGCACAAACAATGCTATGAAATCAGAAGGCAAAAATATAAGAAAAGTTACCATATGGAATAGAATAAGAAAGCTATAAGAAAGTAAAGAAGGTTGCATAGGAGTATAAGTAGCCAGAGATAAAGAATAGTAAAGAAATAGAATAAGGCTGTGAAATTTTGAGGATATCTATCCTGGATAATAGAAAAGCCCGAACAAGTAATAGAGTGCCTAAAAGATGTAAGATCCATTTCATCCTCAGAAAATTCCTTCAAGCCGAACTAATAGTCTTCAAGTACTTCTTGTAGATAGTAAGGTGCTTGTTATAAAAGTGCACACTGGAATCAATAGTCTTTATCATTCTTTAAGAATGGTGTTTGAAAATCGCTAAGATAAAATTTAGTTCATTAAAGATGGCTTGAGTAATGAGTCTATAACTCTTGAGACGCATCCTAATGAACATGTTCATCAAATAATTCGAAATTTACATACGCAATTTCAAAAAGAAAGACAACAATACAGCCTCAGGAATCTTACTTTAAAAGACCATGTTTATCAATTTATAAGAAAATTGGATGGGAAACAAATCCCCGACTGACCGGCGTAATCACATGCGTATAACGCAAGCGCACGTATAGTTCAAGTAGTATAAAAAGTATCGATCCAACGAGGACTTAATACATATGCTATTAATTTTTATGAGGCCAAATGATTACAAGTATCTAATGGATTGGTTATTTTGATTGGAATAGTGACTTTAAAAATTAAAATTTGAAACAAATAAATAAAATTGCGCAAAAGTATATTAAAGAAAATTCAAATTATAAAACTATTCAGGGTTGTGATTTCTTCCAATATCTATTTAAAGATGAAGTGGTTATCTTACGATTGTGTAATATATTGGTTTATTAACCTGGAACATGGAAAGATGTAAAAGCCTCTTCCGATGGTCAAATACAAATACCTAGTGTAACCCAATTAATCATATTCCTATGTCAACCAAGTTACCTGAATTCATTAAGATTAAGTTCCAATTATGGTTACCCTCGCCCGATAGGTATATTCTTATCCTGTAAGAAATCTATTAAAGGTTATCTATCATCAAGGAAGATCGTGGGCTATTAAGTCTAAGGTCTTAAACCTAAAATCCCTTTTCCAAGTTCATTTTATGTTTTTACCGAATCAATCTTATTAATGGCTAGTTAACAATATGCATTAAGACTAAGGCTCAAAAAATAAACCTTTATATTACCCAAACCGTAATTTAACCCCTTTATAAACCAGTGATATTGGAATTCATCACAACCCCAGATAACTAACTTAGTTACAACTCATAACTAGGGCTAGTAAAAACTTATAAATAAAAGACATAAAGTAAATGTTGAAAAGTAAATTGCGGGAAAGTAAAAATATAAAATTACAATAAAAGAAAATGTTAGGGTCAAATGATATACTTTTATCACTACTATTTTAGATATCTCCCTTAATATAATATATTAACTTATGTGATATTACCAACAAGCCATATAGGCGGTAACCTGATTTAGTCAAATTAAGTCCGACCGACCTTAAATGTGGTATCATTATTTGTCCATAAACCAGCCATATAGGCGGTAATTACCAGCTGACCAACCAGGCGGTATCCATGCTTAGTCAGTTAAAACCAGTTTATAATAATTACCAACCGACCAATATAGCGGTATCGTTGTTAAGTCAATTTTAAATTATGAATATATTATAATTAAGGGAGATTAATCTAAAATGCAATAATAAAAATCTTACCTTTCACCATAGCAGGGGGAAGTTACCTCATTATAGCTGAATAGTAAAAACTGAAAAAGTAAAGAAAGTAAATTACTATTATAGAAATTAAATAAAATTAATCACAAAACTGAAATTTAAAGAAAAATAGATACAAACTCCTTATTTATTCAGAGATTTACAGAAAGGAAGGTACATCTAAAACTGAAATTTTGAGCTGAATTTATAGGCGTCGATAGGCTCCACATGTCGCGATGCACCGTGATTTTCGGCGTGTCTTGCGGAGAGTTCGACATATGGCATGTGGATAAGGTGATAAGGTGACACGTGGCAGGCAGCATCGGCAGCTCAATAATTATGCTGACGTGGCAATGATGTGGCGACACGTGGCGATGTGGATTGTCGGAACCATAGGATTGTGACACGTGTCACACGATGATTGGCTGATGATGACGTGGTGATGATGTGGTGATGACGTGGCACGTTGACTTGGCATATGGCTGATGTGGACACCTACGTGGCTGACATGTGGACAACACGTGGCGATGGTGATTGTCGGCAACAAGTGATGACGACACGTGGCACGATGCATGTTAGCCGAATCATTGAGATGTTGACATGTGCCAGGCGCATGTTAGCAGACTTCTCAGATTGTGACATGTGGCACAATGTATTTTAGCATGAAGCGGTGCAAGTTAGCACAAGCCGGCGCACAAAATGACATTTTTGCCCTGTCGTCCTTTTTCACTGTTTTGGCCCAAATCACCTCCAGAATGTCCTGAAACTTTATTTATCTACAAAATAACACAAAACACATCAAAATATTCACAAAACTCAAGAAACTATACAAAATATTAGGTCAAATGAGTGGGAAATAGTGATACATTTACCACTCATCACACCCCCAAACCTAACATTTTGCTAGTCCTCGAGCAAAACACAAAATAAAATTACATAAACATTTTTAAAATAAAAATTAAGCTAAGCCACTTTCGTAGGGATCACGGTTGCATTTAGCGTATGCAACAAGCCCTTTAAACCCCTAGGTGTCCCTAGTGGACGAGTTGTAGTCTCGTGAGGGCTTACAGCAACGATACCCACAAATGTTTTACAAAAGTAAAAAGATAGTAAAACTAATGCACACAAAAACAAAAATACAAGAGAAAAGAGAATAAAGAAGTTAGTGACTAAACAGGTGAAACTTCTACTCCAAGTTACTAGTTGTTTTCTTTCTTTCTAAATTACCGAAAAAGTAAATTCTCCGACTATATTTACCATTCTTCATATAAATAGTTAAAAAAATATTATCAACTCATTATTGCCCACAACAGTCACAAGTGCAGTTGAGAAGAGAGTAATATTTTTGTCCTAAAATTTTATCAAAATTCATACCTTTTTGCAGCAATGGAATAATTTTTCAGATTTTTCGGATTTTTTTCTTTCTTTTTGATTTTTTTTTATTTATATACAATATCTTCCATCTATGTAGCGAGCTTTGGGCCAGTGACTCCCAAACCAGTTGGCTTTAGGGCACTAAGTGTTAAGACACCCCTACAGACTTAATTACTCAGACTTCAGACACATATATTTTTGCAACATCTTTGATCCATGTAGCGAGCTTTAGGCCAGTGACTCCCAAACCAGTTGGTTTTAGGGTACTATGTGTTAAAATACCCCTACAGACTTAATTACCTGAATCTCAGACTTTTTGTTTTTATCCCATCGCTTTTTGATATGCTTCCTCCAATTAAGCTAGAGCACATAATATTACAAACTTTTCAATTTACAACTCATGTCTGTATGTTACCATGCATGTTGATAATACTTGTCAACTAAGCATAAGAAGATTCATTTAAGTCAGTTTAATGGAGAATTCACAAATTAAATAATTCAAAAGGAAATAAACAAAAATAAACTTGTTCCGAAATAGGTTGAGATGCGTCTCAGGAGTGAAAACCCCTTACACAAACTATCTTGTTGGTTTCTATTAAGGTCCCAGATCGATTATAAGCATGAAAACATTACGAATACGCATCGAAGAAGTTGCGGAATACTTACATTGATCGGGTGAGCGACGCGGCAAGCAACGGAACTCAAAAATATGCTCATTGGTTGGCGTGAACTGCAGTTTTTGTGCTCACTGTTTTGGCTTCGTTTAGGGTCCTTCGTCAAGCTCCAAGCTTCGTCGAACGGTTCCCAGCTCATGGGTGAGCTTCCCTATCACCTTCGCATGTCTCGTAAGTGTGCTAGCACTTGTGATTTTGCCACAAAACAACACTACTCCAAGCTTCCCACTGCTCACGGTTTTGGAAGAACCAGTAAGCTATTTTGTGCCCCTTGGGCGTGAACAAGAAGAAGAAATGGGAGAGAGAGAGAGTTGTGTTTTGGTTGAGAAATTTGTGTATCTTATAAACACATGTGAATTTCACATGCATTTCACTTGAATTTTCCTTTCAAAAAGCAAACCATTAAAGCCATAATGGCACCAACCACACACATTACTTCCATCAATCATGAATAGTGACTTGCGTTTATCACTCAAAGTGAAAGACATCCATCACTTGATTGACGAATGATGTGACGCTAGGTGCGACTAGTGATTTGACGCTTGATTTGACGTGCCGCACTCGAATTCGAAATGCGAATGCGCTCGTAAATAATCTCGGGCTCGGGTTCGCTAATTCTAAATTAACGAATTTTCCGTTGCGTCGTAATTAAATGATTACGCCTAGCGAAGTCACTATTCACGTCGCTAACGAATTAATTCTAAATTAATTCGTTCGCCCAATTAAAATCTAATTTTAATTCCGCGTCGAAATCTAATTTCGTTTAATATATCAAATATCTTAATTTCTCGATTAATTCCAAATTAACCGTTATCTCTCTTTAAAGGATATTTTATCCCAGATAAAATATCTCCGTAATTAATCCCAAATTAATTTTCTCTCTCTTCTATTTAATCCCAGATTAATTTAGAGTGCGAGTTATACGTCATCGATGAATCTTTTGGAAGTGACCCATGAGATCCCCGGATATGTTGGCATTAATTCGGTCGTCGGACTATCCGAACACGTAAGTACCTCGTACTATGTTTATACCGAATTACAAGACAAGTTGGCTTCTAGAAAAGCGCCATGCCTACCCAATTCTCCAGAAATATCCTTACATGAATAAATTATCTGTATCAAGCGTAGTATACCGTAGTATTGCGTATTTCTGTCCAGTATCAGATGATCACGTGCTAGGCCTGGGGCTGGAATTGTGTCTGCCACGTACGAAGCACATATCGGATATCTGGCGACTAGTCTCTATAATCGGATATACATGACCTAGTCATAATATCTCGATAGCTGTGCAACATTAAGAGAACCAGTCTCGTATCCTACGTGACCATCATCTCCATATGACTGGAGTGACACTTCCGTCTTGACATCACACCCAACACACTACGATTCTCGATATACCCAGAATCGGCGTACACAGAAACCAGTTAAAGCCCTGGACGACCTTACCAAAGTATATTGATTGTCGTATGTATTAGCGGTGCAAGTCTCAGGTTAAGACCAAATACACCTACCCTGATTTCAGACTTCCATAGACACATAGTCATACTACCAATGGAATTCCGAGGGGGTCTTATCCAGAGCGACGCTGTTTCCCGTACCATCGGTAAAACACAACCTCCTATTACACTTGCATGAGTATCATATACCCAAATATATGAGAACTATGCCGTTGTGCCCTCACAACGCGCACAAGTGTAATACTAGTCTTTTACGTATTTATCGATGTCCAATCTCGATAATACTCTGACTAGGGATATTTAATGATTTATCCTTCGTGGACTGATACTGTCTCATATCATTCTCCGTCCAGGAACAAATCACAAGGACCTCTCATCATTTATATATGTAGGTGATCTAATCACAAATGATAAGAGTGCAATCTCCTTTGTCACATAGTTAATTTGTACAACAACACCATGATCTGTACAAATAGTGACGCTATGGGTCATAATTGTCCAACAATCTCCCACTTGGCCTATAGCCAGTCACTCGAGTGCTTGATACCCGAACTATGTACGGTGGCTCAAATTGGAGAAAAGGTTTTCATCAGCGGATTTACATGATTATCGTCTGATGTGATTTATACGATCATCACATCGCCGCGATGTATGATCCGAACGAATCAGATGAATATCGAAGTATGTATCTGGATCGTTGATGAGACCATTAATTCTTTAGCCTGTGTTCAAGCCTAGCTTAGCTGCTAACAGAATTATATCTAATCTAATTAGATATTTACCGACCCCAGAAGGCTTCTATTGCTGCTTCAGCTGCAGCAATAACCCGCATTTGTTGTTATATCGGTAACAGAATCTTACTTGGAAGATTTCCAGCTCACTGTACCATTATTCAAACTGTATAGTACCGTTTGCGACTTATAGTCTTTTATCGGTTTAGGAAACTTACTACAGTGATCCCAGTCACTTCAAGTTCTCCTTCTCCATAGACTAAGACATCATCCTTAGTTCTCTAAGATACTAACGGATGTTCTTAACATCAATCCAGCGACTATCACTTGGATTGGCCTGTTTGTGAATCCATATGCTCAAAGCGTATGAGACACCAGGTCGCATACATTTTTCAATGTACGATTTCTCGGAGAATTTTTCTCGAAAGCCAAGCTTTCACCGATATAGTTTTTTATGGGAATATCATTTCCAAGAAATGATATATATCATTATTTATTAGGACAGCCACTGTCAGTGCGCTCCCACTAACCCTCTTATATAGACTAGAATCATTTTCGTTTTGAATCAAATCATACACCATTATGATTACAATCAAAACGATAATTCCAAGAACCTATGCTTGCTACGATCCAAACATGCATCAAATAACCTGCAAACCTTGTTTGCTAGTTATAATATGACAAAACCGTCAAGATGTTATAAACATCCTCCAAAAGGTTTCCTTTTCAGGAAAGTGATTTTCCCGTTCTGCTGTCATATTTCATAAATGAAACATGCAGCTTTAGCAAGCATTATCCAAATGGATTTACCGTGGCAACAGTTAAAAGGTTGTATCGTAATCAACACAATGTTGATAACGATACCTTTCCGTTAAAAGCCTAGCTTTATACGTTGGTATGTTGCCTTCCATGTATGTCTTCCTTGAAGACTTAAACAGTACCAATAGGCACAATGCCTTGCGGTACATCAACTAGTATCCAAACATAGTTGATATACATGGAATCCATTTTGGACTCTATGGCACTTTGCCATAATAAGGAGTCGATACCTTGTATCACTTCCTCATACGTAGTCAGTTGGTACCCTCAAAAGATAAACATATTTATGAGGCGAGATTAGAAACCCATACCCAGGTTGTTTTCTGACTCTCTCCGACCTACGCGAATCTTGTGTATACGAAGATTAATGGTAATAGTTTCATCCTTGATGAACTATTTGTGTTCCATTAGGATTTGATGCCTGGATAAGTATTACTCTGATTTTCATCGAATTTACTATCCTCCCACTTACCACTGCATATCGGTATTCCTCTAAGAAAACCGCATGGTGAGCAACAATCTAATTATTCTCAAGTGAGTTGTATAAGTACAATACTTGGTATCTCTAGGATAACCTACAATTGGCACTTATCCAATTTGGGTTTTAGTTTGGTATCACCCAAACGTATGCCCAGCATACCCAAATCTTCAGGAATGTGAAACCCGGTTTCTTTCCCGTTCATATCTAATATGATGTCTGTCAAACAGATTATTATGGAACCTTATTCTAATAAGTTCTTGCACATGTTTATGCTTATCCGTTGAAGGAAATGGTAGCTCAGAGCGACTCATGATTAACCTAATATGTCCAAAAAAATTCGGTTACTCAGTTCGGACACACCGTCACTTGACGTGTTCCGGGAGGAGTCCTCATTTGAAAAGAATACTTTAATCTTTCAAGTATATTAGAAACTTATTGCTTAAGTAATTTCCATTACGGTCTTACCATGACGGTTAATACTTTAGCCGATCTGTATGTCTATTTCGTGTCGAAACTTTAAAAGTTCCGATTTGTGTTCTTCAAAAGAAACACATAACCATAACGCGATGCCACATCCGTACAGGTCACAAAATATTCATATCCACATCTAGCCTAGCTATACATGGGCCCATTTGCTTCACTATGAATTAGGGCTAACAGATCAATGGCATTTACACTTTTACCAAGTAAATAGTGTTTTAGGCACATTGCCCAATAAACTAGATTCGTAGACTTTATTGAATGAAGACAAATTAGTCCTGGTACCCGTCTTCAAAAGTGCGGATATACGATTCTTTTTAATGTGTCCTAGACAACATTGCCACAATTAATTTCTTCTGATCAAATCAGTACGAGCTATTTATTTGTCATATATATATTTGAGATTTTATTTATATTCAAAATATAAATTCTGTTATTCACATCTAATGTGTTTATCTCAAATATCTTATATAATAAAACACTTTAGTGTTCTAGAATATAAAGGTTCACTCGCAGTGGTTAAACACTGATATAGAGATAATGTATCTAGTCAAACTAATTTAAGTACGCACCCGAGGTAGTTCCTAAACTTAGGTTTCTGCGGTTAAAACACTGACTTTCGTCCCGTTTCCAATTGCAGATAAAATCTCAGTTGAAGTCAGTATCCTGTTCAAAACAGATTCTGAACATCAATACATATTTATGTACCACACTAAGTATCTAAAATCCAATTTCAATATTAGTAGTGAACATAATGTTGACAAACATTTGAAGTCAGAGCCTTGCTCGTCTTCAATTCATTCATGTCTGCTTTGTCCAAACGGCAGTCACGTTTCCGCGATCCCGCTTGCCACATTTAAGCAGACATTTTGGGATATGTCATTTTATCTTCCCAGAAGACTATAATGATTTTGTCTTTGCCAGTTTCAACACTCCAGAAGCCTTTGGCCAAGCCTTGGCCTTCTAGAATATCGAAGTAAAGTGCGTCTTGCGCTACTTGCCTAATTGCAAAGTTTGACTTTATCTCATTGAGAATAGTCATTAACCCTCCAAGAGTTAACTTTCGCAATTTAGTACTTCTAAAATCTAAACATAGATTTATGAAGATCCTTCAATTTTTCATCATACTTTAAGGATCTAATCCTAGTTCTGATTAGAAATTAAGGAGTCTACTGCGGTAAGTATAATTGATTAAGCATTAAATTTATCATCACATAATCTTCCAAAGATTATGCTCCACTATTTGCTTAAATCCAGGCTTAGGCATAATAGGTTATTTTATCAAATAAAGTAACTTATTAGTTTTTCCAGGACCATCCTGAAATTTTATTCCCAATTTGAAAATTAAACCATTTAAATACATTTTCCCTAGGATTATGTATTAAACGTCAATTTTTCAATTTAATCTTGATTCTAATAGTCCAACTATTTAATCAACGATATCGGTACTTTTAAATATAATGATTATTACAGTCCAACTATATTAATCAACTATAATTTAAATTGTTTGAATATAGTCCAACTATTTATTAAAACAACATTTAAATATTAGTCCAACTAACATTTAATATCTTGACGAACGATATTTTTTTTGAGCGCTTATGGCGAGTAATTGAACGAATATTGCAAATTCAATTCTTGCCTCCCACTATTTTTCGGCGAGCCTCTAACCCTCTATCGAGTACTCGGGAACCGTGTTTCCTAGTGGGCTAGGATCCCGTTAAATATCACACAATCTTGACTTTGGCCAACAAATTGTATGATAATTAACTAGGTAGATCTCTAAGATTGATTGGATCCAATCCAATTCCTAGATCTGGTAGGGGGACATCCAAGTCCGAAACATATATCTGATATATGCCAATACATCCAATGTATTACCTAACCTTTTTTCCTCTGAATCAACTAAGCATTGGCTTTGGCACAACAAACTTAGTGATCCCAGTCAAGCGTGGCCCATTGACTATGGAAAGCTTCGTAATCAATGTCGATGGACAAGAAGTGGTCTTGACTTTGCCAACAAACCACAACTTGGACAAGACACTGATATGGAACAAAGCCTTCGTGATTCAAACATCATCTTCGACAAACAAAGGTCTTGACTTTGGCCAACAAACCAATGCCGTCTTAGATCTTGAGTAAGAATCACTCAATGGAAGGAAAAACGCTTAATATTTTGTGAGGGTTTTTCGCGTGCAAATTGGCAACCAATTTATTATCTTTGTTAAGGTCTCATCATCATCATACACCCTTAAACATGCATTCTAAACACATAATAAAGCGTATATGAAAAATAATAATGATATGTGGATGGATACTTTACACAATTGATCCTAGATCAAATCTCTCTCTTTCTCTCTCCCGCTAGCACAAGTATCACTTCTACCTACCGTTACACTACACTTCTAAAGAAACCTCATTTACATTGAGGGGAATATGTGAGAAGAGAAATACAAAGAATGAGAGGTAATAAGGCTGGACACGCAGGTCCAATTAATAAATCAAATTTATTATTACACACATTTCTAAAATTGTCCCACCCATGTAATATATCCTCTGATATACATTATTCATGCATCGCAACCATGTATTCACACAAGCATGTTATCAATCAATCTAATCAAATTAATTAATCTGATAATTATGATCATCCAATGTTCAAACAACGATTGATTTTGTTCGAGTCAACTCGTTTTGCGAATAAGTACTTAAAGTATGAATTCTCGAATTAAATTAAACTACATCATTAAATCCAATTTAATATGCATTCAATTCTAATTCGCATATTTAATTCCAAATTAAATAACAAACTTTGATAATGAACTTTTACGACTTAAATTCCAAATTTAATCGCAACGGGTCTCAAAGCCCGATTAACGTCCAACGTCAATTTAATTAAAGTCCAATGGGCTTTTAATTAATTCTTAAGGCGTGGACTTTTGGTCAACTCGGGTCAAACCGAAAACCAAAGTCCAATCCGGGAGTTACCCCATAAGCCCATAAATTAATTTTGGCCCATTAGGCCCAATTAAACTTTAAGTCCATTAAGTCGCATTTGGGCTTTATGGTGGCGGTTTTGGGCCCAATTGGATCCAACCAATTTTTCTAAACCCAACTTTGTACAACAAAGCCCAACAAGCTCAATTACAACATAACAAGCCAAATCTAATTTTAAGGGCACAAATAATTAATTCCAAAAATCCAATTTTCCCAATTTAATAACCAAAGTGTATCACATGATTAATTACCCAAATTAACATTTCTAAAACATCAATATACACAATTAATCATGCTCATTTTCATCATCACATGTCAAACCATTTTGATTAAAATCAAACCCAATTCATGCTCAACATGTCTCGGCAAGGAGGGGATAATTTTGTCCGATTCGGTTTCAATCCATTAAACAACCTAATTCATTCTAACTCATCCAATGATTTAAAAAATCAAAATCACCAAGACATTTTAGGGCTATTCTATTCGGCCATGCTCACCAAATTTGGGGAAATTATTCCAAATCAATTTTCATGAATTTGATCAATCAATATTCAATTCAAACACATTAAGCATATTCATCAATCCAATTTCACAAAATCATGCTCAAAATCAATTTGCCCAAATTTTAAGCCCTAAACTTTTTCATGCTCAAACCTTGCTCTAGATGCATTGTTGGTTTCTATTAAGGTCCCAAGATCGATTATAGGCATGAAAACATTGCGAATACACATCGAAGAAGTTGCGGAATACTTACATCGATCGGTTGAGCGACGCGGCAAGCAACGAAACTCAAAAATCTGCTCACTGGTTGGCGTGAACTGTAGTTTTTGTGCTCACTATTTTGGCTTCGTTTTGGTCCTTCGTGAAGCTCCAAGCTTCGTCGAACAGTTCCCGGCTCATGGGTGAGCTTCCCTATCACCTTCACATGTCTCGTCAGTGTGCTAGCACTTGTTATTTTGCCACAAAACCCCACTCCAAGCATCCCACTGGCTCACAGTTTTGGAGAAACCAGTAAGCTATTTTGTGCCCCTTGGGCGTGAACAAGAAGAAGAAATGGGAGAGAGAGAGTTGTGTTTGGTTTGAGAAATTTGTGTATCTTATACACACATGTGAATTTCACATACATTTCACTTGAATTTCCTTCAAAAAGCAAACCATTAAAGCCATAAATGGCACCAACCACACACATCACTTCCATCAATCATGAATAGTGACTTGCGTTTATCACTCAAGTGAAGACATCCATCACTTGATTGACGAATGATGTGACGCTAGATGCGACTAACGATTTGACGCTTGATTTGACGTGCCACACTCGAATTCGAAATGCGAATGCGCTCGCAAATAATCTCGGGCTCGGGTTCGCTAATTCTAAATTAACGAATTTTCCGTTGCGTCGTAATTAAATGATTACGCCTAGCAAAGTCACTATTCACATCGCTAATGAATTAATTCTAAATTAATTCGTTCGCCCAAATTAAAATCTAATTTTAATTCCGCGTCGAAATCTAATTTCGTTTAATATATCAAATATATTAATTTCTCGATTAATTCCAAATTAACCGTTATCTCTCTTTAAAGGATATTTTATCCCAGATAAAATATCTCCGTAATTAATCCCAGATTAATTTTCTCTCACTTCTATTTAATCCCAGATTAATTTAGAGTGCGAGTTATACGTCATCGGTGAATCTTTGGGAAGCGACCCATGAGATCCCCAGATATGTTGGCATTAAATTCGGTCGTCGGACTATCCGAACACTTAAGTACCTCGTACTACGTTTATACCAAATTACAAGACAAGGTTGGCTTCTAACAAAGCGCCATGCCTACCCAATTCTCCGGAAATATCCTTACAGGAATAAAGGATCTGTATCAAGCGTAGTATACCGTAGTATTGCGTATTTCTGTCCAGTATCGGATGATCACGTGCTAGGCCTGGGGCTGGAATTGTGTCTACCCCGTACGAAGCACATATCGGATGTCTGGCGACTAGTCTCTATAATCGGATATACATGACCTAGTAATAATTTCCCGATAGCTGCGCAACATTTAAGAGAACCAGTCCCGTATCCTACGTGACCAGCATCTCCATATGACTGGAGTGACACGTCTGTCTTGACATCACACCCAACACACTACGATTCTCAATATACCCAGAATCGGCGTACACAGAAACCGGTTAAAGCCCTGGACGACCTCAACCAATGTATATTGATTGTCGTATGTATTAGCGGTGTAAGTCTCAGGTTAAGACCAAATACACCTACCCTGATTTCGGACTTCCATAGACACATAGTCATACTACCAATGGAATTTCGAGGGGGTCTTATCCAGAGCGAAGCTGTTTCCCGTACCATCGGTAAAACCCAACCTCCTATTACACTTGCATGAGTATCCTATACCCAAATATATGAGAACTATGTCGTTGTGCCCTCACAACGCGCACAAGTGTAATACTAGTCTTTTACGTATTTATCGATGTCCAATCTCGATAATACTCTGACTAGGGATATTTAATGATTTATCCTTCGTGGACTGATACTGTCTCATATCATTCTCCATCCAGGAACAAATCACAAGGACCTCTCATCATTTATATATCTAGGTGATCTAATCACAAATGATAAGAGTGCAATCTCCTTTGTCACATAGTTAATTTGTACAACAACACCATGATATGTACAAATAGTGACGCTATGGGTCATAATTGTCCAACATATCTCACAATATTTCAACCGATTAATCAAATTAAAAACATATAAACATAAAAACATAAATAATTCTTTGATTTTTTTATAACTTTTCAATTTTTTTTGTATTTTTCGAAAAATTTTGGACTAAAAAGAAAAACAATAAAAACAAGATACTATTAATTATTCCCCTCCCCCAAACCTAAATGAGACATTGTCCCCAATGTCTTAAACAGCAGAAGAAGAGTTTAGAAAATTGTATCTGGTTAGCTGAAATTCTACATCTAAATGAAAAGTTACAGGTTAAGATCCAGATTTATCTGACGCCTCTTACCATGATCATTCTCGGACCAGTTTATTTTGGAAAGGATAGGGTCAATTTGTGGTTCAAAGGCTAAGATTTGGTCAATTAAATCTGGGACAGTTTGGCAGTGAAGATGAGTTCTTTTACAAGTTTTGACACGAACCAATTCTCCGGGCATCATCAAGAAACACACAAAAAAATCATAAAATCCATCAACGTTGTATAGTCCAAGCGGTTTCTGGTGTATGTTCAGGTTCGCCGAAGATAGTATTGTAAAAATTTCCTCCATTGTGCCCAAGCCACCTGGCAAAGCAATAAAAGCATCAGCACGGTTAATCATTTCTACCAATCGTTTAGACATACGAGCACATTTATAACATACACACATTCTTTTGGCTCTTCTCATTTTAGCATATGTGCTCCTTCCTAAACCAGGCAGATGTGAAATAAAAGAGTCAGAAGACTCACCTGCCAATCAGACCCTTGCTTCAATAATCCACCGAATGTCAGTAGGAATACCTTTCATCATCAGTAGCCTCATTCGTTCCAAGCGAGCTTTGTAAACTTTCATCAGAGAATTTTGAGGGAGAGAAGGAAATTGCTTGTGAAGATTTGTGAGAACTTCTTCCATTATGAAATGACTTAACCTGCAAAAACTAAACACACCAAAAATTAAATCACACCAAATCACAATATATACAAAAATTGCTTGGGTTTCCTCCTAGCTAGCGCTAAGTTTAACATCGTCAGCTAGACTTGACTGCCCGAAGTTATGCTGGATCTGTAAGTGTGATACTTTCTTTTGTCGCTTAAATAATTCTCCCCAGTAGTGTTTGACACGCTGGCTATTAACTTTGAATGTGTTGTTGGACTTGGGGTTGTATATCTCAACAACTTTGTATGATAATACCTGAGTAATCACAAATGGACCTGACCACTTTGATCTCAGCTTTCTAGGAAAACGTTTCAGGAGTGAATCGTTATAACAATACCTGCTGCCCTGACTCAAATTATCTGCGCACTATTTTTTTATCATGCCATCTCTTGGTCTTTTCTTTGTACAGTTTGGCATTTTCAAAAGCCTGTAAGCGAAATTCCTCCAATTTTTCCGTTGGTGGAGTCGTTTCTCTCATGCAGCTTGTGGATCAAAATTCAACTTCTTCAGTGCCCAGTACACCTTGTGTTCAAGTTCAACTGGCAGATGGCATGCTTTTCCATACACCATTTGATATGGGGACTGTAGGCATTGCATTTTTGCATGTGAGTCCCTATGATGAGTCTCATTTGGAGACACTACCTTTTTAGTCGAGGAAGTTGCGGGAAACGGTTGTCGGAAGGGAATCGGTATTTCGTTAAAGTTTATTCGCTTGTTTAGCTCCAGGCTCACTCGTTGGACCTCCGTTTTAAAGCACCTTTAGCCTAAAAAACCCAGAACCATTTAACATTGGCCCAAACCCACTCACCAAACCAACACAACACCTAGCCCACCACACTTGGCCCACACGCCCAAGGCACTCAAAATACACCCAATTAAATAAAATATTAATTAAATAATCATACCAAATTAAATAAGACATAAAATATAATTATACCAAATTAAAATATTGTAACTTCCTAATCCAAAATATCATATACTAAATTAAAGAGATATTATGCCTAATTAAAATCAATCATAACCAATTAAAAATATTGTATGCCTAATCAACACAAACTAAATATACAAACTTCGTAATCAAGCCTAAATTTGTCCCCCCTCAATCTTTGACTTTCCTTGCTCAACACAAAATCAAATCCCTTCCTTGTGAGATAAGGTGAAGCCCTAGCCCTTCTCTATATAAACCACACTTTTCCAAGGATTCCCCCTCTCCAAGCTCTCCATTCACGCTAATTACAAGAGTAAGTAACAAAAAATATTCTTTTCATCTCCTCCACTCCATAGCCGAACACATCACCCTCCTCAACCCCTCCATAACCGAAAATAACAAGCCTTTATATCCTCCTAAAGCCACCGAAACCAGCCATATACAGCAGCCCTCCAACACCGAAAATTACAACCAAAAACCGAACTGCAGTGAACACAAAAACTGCACTACATAACACGTTATTATCACTAAAAAAACTGCATTGTTTTACACGCCCAAACAGCAGCAAGATCCTCTTAAAACAGTCCCTAAAATCCTTAAAACAGTAACATAAAAACTGCACTTAAAACCCACAAAAAAAAACACTCAAAACAGTCCGTTGAAACATCAAAACAGTGACCTGAACATTGAGCAGAAAATACAGAGGAAACAGCAGCAAAACGGAGGCCAAACAGCAAGAAAAACAGCAAAACAATGAGCTAAGATGCTAAACCAGTGAACCGGAGAAGTGGAGGAGCTTTACCCTTCCGATCTCCACGAAACGCAAGTCCAAAAGTCGGCAAAAAAGGTTAGACCTGAGGGTATTTTCCACATTCATTTTCTGTTTTATTTTTATTATTCATTGAGTATTTTCCGCATGATTGTTATGTCAAAATGCATGTCGTGGCCCTTGAGTAGATAAATATGCATGTATTATGAAATATTGTATGTTGTGGACTTGGAATAAATAAAAAGATGTGTCAACTATCGCGGTATATCGGATGGAAACCCGGACATAAATTTCATAGCCGATTCCGAATGGACGGTAGTATGATCTGTACTCGGGATACAACTCCACGTACCGCTTGAGTAAACGACACCCTCTTTTGTTTTTTGTTGCTTTGGTTTATTTATTTTTCGTCATTTGAATTCTGCATGTTATTTTTTTATGCATGATACAATCGAGCGCATGGGTTTAGTAAGTGAGATGAAAGGTCCCCTATTTAGAGGGGTTAAAATCCTTTACCATGATGCTTTGCCGCGCCGGTTGATGTGTGTTCGGTTGAATGCAAGATATGTTCAATAAGGCATACTAAGTTTGATATTATTGTTTTTAATTCTTTGTTTGCATGATGCAATCGAGCGCATGGGCTTAGTAAGTGCGATGAAAGGTCCCCTATTTGGAGGGGTTAAAACCCTTTACCACGATGCTTTTCCGCGCGCGGTTGATGTGTGTTCGGTTGAATGCAAGATATGTTCAATCGGGCATACTAAGTTTGATATTATTGTTTTTAATTCTTTGTATGCATGATGCAATCGAGCGCATGGGCTTAGTAAGTGCGATGAAAGGTCCCCTATTTGGAGGGGTTAAAACCCTTTACCACGATGTTTTGCCGTGCGGTCGATGTGTTTGGTTGAATGCAAGATATGTTCAATCGGACATACTAAGTTTCATATAGTTATCTTTATCTTTGTACGCATTGTAATGAAAAGCGCATGGGCTCATTGTGTTGGACTAAAAAGGTTCTCCATTTGGGGGAAGAAAAGCCTAAAAGGCTCCCTTTACCATGATATTTGCCGCATCTTTTTTATATTGATTGCATCATCTACCCCCATCTTGGCTCGATCTATTACCATTTTCACACCCATATTATTAGCCCTTGCAATTTCTTTGTTCACACACAAACCAGAACCCTCATTCACGTTAAGACCTTGACCTCATATTGCCCATTAACGCCAACTACCATCTCACAATTCTCACACGCATACGCCACCCCTCATACAAATCGTCACCATCAAGCTGCCACCAAGCTTCCACACGTCCTCATAGCTTTAACGACACAAGCCTTCAACACCCCTAGCTTCATCACAAACGTGCACTTGCCCCACGTTGACAGTCCCCACTCACTCAAACAATTCACGCAATTCACCTGCCATCTAGCCGCTTACCACAAGCAAACTCCTCACGTCATTAGCCCTAACCTAGCACTCTCGCCTAGCCACCTTGCACTCACGCACACACTCACAACTCTCACATAAAGCCAACTATACCATTCATGCATGTATTATGAAATCCCACATAGTCATTCTTATCTTTGTACGCATCATAATGAAAAACATGTTTATTCCATTGGTTGCGTCATTTACCTTAGTCTTGGCTTAACGTATTACAATTCATATATCCATGTCATGATAGCATTGGAGTATTATTTCTTGTGGTATATCGGATGGAAACCCATACATAAATTCCGTAGCCGATTCCGAATAGACGGTAATGCGGTCTGTACTTGGGATACAATTCCACGTACCACTTGGAAAAGTGCTCACATGTGTGCTTGTGTGGTTAGTGTGTGCTTGTGTTTTCGTGAGTACAATATGCCAATGAAGTTGTATGTTCGTTGCTACTTTGATGTACTTTCAAGCATGCAATCTTAGAAGTGAAATATATGTAAATTTAGGTGTATTTTATTTTTGTACATGTGAATTTAGAAGCATGATACTCTTGGAAATAAGTGTTACTTAAGCTTGATTAAATTATTACACAAATCCTTTCATTACAAGTAACATAAGTAAGTGACCATTTCGAACCCAACGGTTTGAGGTCTTCCTTACGAGGGGTGAGTGCGGCCTTAAATCTCATTTTCCCGGTTCACACCGGGTGGCGACTCCATTATTCTCCGGTTTAGTCCCCCGCGGGCTACTCCGTATTCCCAACTAGGCCGCGAGCCTGGAATAGCATGCGTCGCCCAGTTCCTGTGTCCCACAGTCTAGCAACTCCACTGGGGATAGAGAATCGGCCCCGAAATATTGCCTTGTAATGTTTGGATTTATGTTCTAATTGACCGTGTCTATAGTGGATAAAATGGGGGTTTAATTAAAAGCATTTTGAGGCTAGGTAATGGTTTGGTGTCTTCCTTCATTCACTACCTTTCTAGAAGGAAAAGCTGTGAAGGCACCTATATAGCCATCTACCCGTAGCCTATTGTGATGGACTACTTTGGAGGACCCGTTGTTTATTCATATCACCAAGCGATAAGAGCCTAAGAGGCTAGGGTACTTAAGAGAGCCTCGCTCCACCCTCCCTCTGGGTAATCTACAATGGGAAATCCATTTGACAGTCAGTCACACACCATAGCTCATTGGCACGTACCTTAGTGTATAAAAAGGGTGCGCTCACTTGGTCGCTCGAACCCTTGATTGGGGAGACCTAGTTGTGGGCCATCCTTCGCCGGTGAGAGCCTTTGTCTACACTCTTGCGAACCCACCCATGGACCGGGGTTGTATGGTTAAAGTAACAATTATTTCCTTGACTATGTGCTTGTGGACCATCCTCATTTGGATGCAGTTGGACTATTGTCAGAAATGCGAACTTGCTGGGCCATTTAAATTGGGGCGAGTCCGTACCTTATGACCATTAGGCCCAAAGCTTCTGAAATGTTGATGGGTCATTCTGTAGAAATCATTGTTTTATGTTTGCATTATCTTTCTTTTATGCTTGTGTTTGGGAACATCGTCGTTTGGATCCATTTGGACCATTTATCATGGGATGTGGGCTTGTTGGGCCATTTAAACTGGTACAAGAACATATTTTATAATGATTGGGCCAAAGGCTTCCAAGTGATTGATGGGCCACTTTGTGCTTGTGTTCGGAACATTACCATTTGAAATTAGTTGGGCTCCTTGCCATGAGATGTGAACTCGTTGGGCCATTTAAACTGGGACGAGTTTACTCCTATGACAGTTAGCCCAAAAGCTTCTAAAATGATAACGGGCCGATTTGTCTGAAAATTTTAGTTGATTTAGTATGTTATATATATTACATGCATCTCATGCACCTCATACATACATATATCATGTTAACACCTTCTATGTCTCAAAAAGACATCATAGATACCGTTTGGGTTAGAGAAGGGACAAGACTCACTAAAAGAACAGTAACAGGCATGAGTTAATCCGGTAACGAGGTATCCCGTATGGATCAGTTAGAGAACGGTTTCGCCAAGATTACCGAACAGTTGCAAGCCTTGACTACCGCCATGGCAAATATGGATATACCTCGTGCTAGGGGAAATTCTGAGAATGTGAGGCGCGAGGAGCCTCTGAATGGGTTGGGGGATGATATCCCCACTTTTGATGATGACATGGCAGAGTATGCAATAGGCAGAGTGATTGGGTGTCAGGTAGAATTTCAGAAGCTCCGGGATCATGTTGAAACAGTTACCCGCAAAATGAGGGGTAAACATGAAGAGTTGTTAGATTATGAAGCAATGACCTTCGGAGAACAGCTGCCAGCTCAGTTTAAAATGCCCGACATGGCCAAGTTTAATGGGAATGTAGACCCGAGAGTCCATCTGCAGCAATATGTCTCAGTCATGAGTTCAGTGGGCCTATCACAGCGCCAGGTCCAAAAGATGTTTGGGATGTCACTCGAGGGGACACATGTGGTTTGGTATCATAGCCTTGAGAAGAAGGTTAAAGAAGATTGGAGAGAACTAGCTGATGTTTTTTTGAAGCAATATGTTACAGACTTAGAGATTGACTTGTCACTCCTTGATTTGGAGAACACTAAACAGAAGCCAAAGGAAAGTTTCAAAGAGTATGTGGATCGCTGGAGAAGCCAGCTTTTGAAAATGCAGACTCGGCCTTCAGAGAAATACCAAATTAAGATGATTATCAAGGGCACAAGCCCTCTATTTATGGTAAGCTGAGGAGGATGACCTCCATGATTACTGATTTCCGACAGTTGAGAGAGACTGTTATGGATATTGAAGAAGAGGAGCCTGAAAACAGAAAGTTTTATGGCCAGAATAGAAGAACTTTTGGGGGGCATCCTGAGACTAAACCCGCTACTGCCGAGGTTGCTGTCATCAAGAGCCGACATTTCTATAACCTGGGGAAGCCGTTATCTAAGGTGCTTGAGAAGTTGAAGGGACAAGGACTCCTAAAACCCTTAGAGCCTAAACCACTTCCAGATCCTATACCACCCAACCTTGACCTAAGCTTGTATTGTCACTTCCATCAGAGGAGAGGCCACGAAACTGACAACTGCACCCGCCTTAGGCATGAAATCCAAAATATCATTGATGCTCACAAAATACCCGACCCAGAGAAAGAACAACCCAACACATATTGGAACCCCCTACCAAATTACCACTCTGTTCCACCACCCACCTACATGATCAACTCTGGATTGCCCGAAACTTTTGTCCTCCAAACCCTTAACCACCAAGCTTCTTACATGGAGATAGGGGATGACAGTGAAGAACCGTAGGTCAAGAAAGAAGGCAATGCTGCGAATGATGAAGTTATTCCTCCTAGTTTATTTGATCCTGCATTTTTAATATAGACATTGATTTGGTCTACCTGTTCGAACCATTTATTAAATGATAATAAAGACGTTCATTTCGTTTACTTGCCTAAGTCTCTCCCTCCAACCTGCAACATGAGTATATTTGAGAAAAGCATTCAACCTTGGTACTATGAAATTCAGTGATGTTTAGAACACGGGGAATCTTCGGAAGCAACAACAGTACAGTCAGTTTCAGAAATGAATCAGTATCAGCTTGGGGGCGGGGCCCACATTATCAGCATCAGTTTAGGGGCTTAGGCTCACATCAGCATCAGTTTGGGGATGAGTCCCAGGGCCGAGGCCCACATCATTTACAGTTTGACGATGAGTCCTAGGGCCGAGGCCCACATCAGTATCAGCTTAGGGCCAAGGCCCACATCAGTTTCAGTTTTGGGGATGAGTCCCAGGGCCGAGGCCCACATCATTTACAGTTTGAGGATGAGTCCCAAGGCCGAGGCCCACATCAGTATCAGCTTGGGGCGAGGCCCACATCAATATCAGCCCAGGGCCGAGGCCCACATCAGTATCAGTCTGGGGCTGAGGCCCATATCAGTATCAGTCAGGGCCGAGGCCCACATCAGTATCAGCTTGGGGCGAGGCCCATATCAGCATCAGTTTAGGGCCGAAGCGCACACCACATCAATATCAGCTTGGGGGCGAGGCCCACATCAGTATCAGCATCAGTTTAGGGGCTGAGGCCCACATCAGTTTCAGTTTTGGGGATGAGTCCCAGGGCCGAGGCCTACATCAGTTTCAGTTTAGGGACGAGTCCCAAGGGCGAGCCCACATCAGCATCAGTTTGGCCGAGTATGGCACTCCGAAAGTGGAGCATGGTTCGAAAATGGACTAATATCACATCTCGCCGAAAACGGCACTCCGAAAGTGGAACATGGTTCGAAAATGGACTACTTTCACATCTCGCCGAAAGTGGCACTCCAAAAATGGAGCACGGTTCGGAAATGGACCAAGGAAGGCCTAACCCATCGGAATATGATACATATCCATGCATACATGCATTCATATCACATACATGCAATGTTTGTTTTGTGTTCGTAGGTTTGTAGCGGCAAAGACCATCTCATCAAATAACGGTTCAAAAATGAGCCACATTCTCGCAAAACACGGTTCGGAAATGGACCGCTACCACAACAGATGTCGAAAATGGCACCCCAAAATGGAGCACACATAGCAGACGTCGAAAACGGCACTCCAAAATGGAGCACCCACAACAGATGCCGAAAATGGCGTTCCAAAATGGAGCACACACAGCAAAGGCCGAAAATGGCGTTCCAAAGTGGAGCACACACAGCAAATGCCGAAAATGGCGTTCCAAAATGGAGCACACATAGCAAATGCTGAAAATGGCGTTCCAAAATGGAGCACACACAACAAAGACCGAAAATGGCGTTCCAAAATGGAGCACACACAGCAAATGTCGGAAATGGCGCTCCAAAATGGAGCACACACACAAAAGATGTCGAAAATGGCACTCTAAAAATGGAGCACGGTTCGGGAATGAACCAGGGGTCGCAGCACCTCACCACCAAATCAACTCAACTCAACACATGGTAAGTCAAGTGGCAGCTGGCGAGCCAGATAAGTGAAAATGCATTGCATAACTTTGATAGGATTGTCACTGTTACACATTACACAAGTCCCATCAAAGTGGGGCCACTGTAGGCACTGCATTTTTGCATGTGAGTCCCTATGATGAGTCTCATTTGGAGACACTACCTTTTTAGTCGAGGAAGTTGCGGGAAACGGTTGTCGGAAGGGAATCGGTATTTCGTTAAATTTTATTCGCTTGTTTAGCTCCAGGCTCACTCGTTGGACCTCCATTTTAAAGCACCTTTAGCCTAAAAAACCCAGAACCATTTAACCTTGGCCCAAACCCACTCACCAAACCAACACAACACCTAGCCCACCACACTTGGCCCACACGCCCAAGGCCCTCAAAATATAACCCAATTAAATAAAATATTAATTAAATAATCATACCAAATTAAATAAGACATAAAATATAATTATACCAAATTAAAATATTGTAACTTCCTAATCCAAAATATCATATACTAAATTAAAGAGATATTATGCCTAATTAAAATCAATCATAACACATTAAAAATATTGTATGCCTAATTAACACAAACTAAATATACAAACTTCCTAATCAAGCCTAAATTTGTCCCCCCTCAATCTTTGACTTTCCTTGCTCAACACAAAATCAAATCCCTTCCTTGTGAGACAAGGTGAAGCCCTAGCCCTTCTCTATATAAACCACACTTTTCCAAGGCATCCCCCTCTCCAAGCTCTCCATTCACGCCAATTACAAGAGTAAGTAACAAAAAATATTATTTTCATCTCCTCCACTCCATAGCCGAACACATCACCCTCCTCAACCCCTCCATAGCCGAAAATAACAAGCCTTTATATCCTCCTAAAGCCACCGAATCCAGTCCTATACAGCAGCCCTCCATCACCGAATATTACAACTAAAAACCGAACTACAGTGAACACAAAAACTACACTGCATAACACACTATTATCACTAAAAAACTGCATTGTTTTACACGCCCAAACAGTAGCAAGATCCTCTTAAAATAGTCCCTAAAATCCTTAAAACAGTAACATAAAAACTGCACTTAAAACCCACAAAAAACACTCAAAACAGTCCGTTGAAACATCAAAACAGTAACCTGAACAGTGAGCAGAAAATACAAAGGAAACAGCAGCAAAACGGAGGCAAAACAGCAAGAAAAACAGTAAAACAGTGAGCTAAGACGCTAAACCAGTGAACCAGAGAAGTGGAGGAGCTTTACCCTTCCGATCTCCGCGAAACGCAAGTCCGAAAGTCGGCAAAAAAGGTTAGACCTGAGGGTATTTTCCACATTAATTTTCTGTTTTATTTTTATTATTCATTGAGTATTGTCCGCATGATTGTTATGTCAAAATGCATGTTGTGGCCCTTGAGTAGATAAATATGCATGTATTATGAAATATTGTATGTTGTGGACTTGGAATAAAATAAAAGATGTGTCAACTCTCGCGGTATATATCGGATGGAAACCCAGACATAAATTTCATAGCCGATTTCGAATGGACGGTAGTATGATCTGTACTCGGGATACAACTCCACGTACCGCTTGAGAAAATGGCACCCTCTTTTGTTTTATGTTGCTTTGGTTTATTTATTTTTCGTCATTTGAATTCTGCATGTTATTTGTTTATGCATGATACAATCGAGCGCATGGGCTTAGTAAGTGCGATGAATGGTCCCCTATTTAGAGGGGTTAAAATCCTTTACCACGATGCTTTGCCGCGCCGGTTGATGTGTGTTCGGTTGAATGAAAGATATGCTCAATCGGGCATACTAAGTTTGATATTATTGTTTTTAATTTTTGTTTCCATGATGTAATCGAGCGCATGGGCTTAGTAAGTGCGATGAAAGGTCCCCTATTTGGAGGGGTTAAAACCATTTACCACGATGCTTTTCTGCGCCGGTTGATGTGTGTTCGGTTGAATGCAAGATATTTTCAATCGGGCATACTAAGTTCGATATTATTGTTTTTAATTCTTTGTATGCATGATGCAATCGAGCGCATGGGCTTAGTAAGTGCGATGAAAGGTCCCCTATTTGGAGGGGTTAAAACCCTTTACCACGATGCTTTGCCACGCCGGTCGATGTGTGTTCGGTTGAATGCAAGATATGTTCAATCAGATATACTAAGTTTCATATAGTTATCTTTATCTTTGTACGCATTGTAATAAAAAGCGCATGGGCTCATTGTGTTGGACTAAAAAGGTTCTCCATTTGGGGGAAGAAAAACCTAAAAGGCTACCTTTACCACGATATTTGCCGCGTCTTTCATATATTGATTGCATCATCTACCCCCGTCTTGGCTCAATCTATTACCATTGTCACACCCATATTATTATCCCTTGCACTTTCCTTTGTTCACACACAAACCAGAACCCTCATTCACGTTAAGACCTTGACCTCATATTGCCCCTTAACGCCAACTACCATCTCACAATTCTCACACGCATACGCCCCCCTCATACAAATCGTCACCATCACGCTGCCACCCAGCTTCCACACGTCCTCATAGCTTTAACGACACAAGCCTTCAACGCCCCTAGCTTCATCACAAACGCGCACTTGCCCCACGTTGACAGTCCCCACTCACTCAAACAATTCACACAATTCGTCTGCCATCTAGCCGCTTACCACAAGCACAACTCCTCACGTCATTAGCTCTAACCTAGCACTCTCGCCTAGCCACCTTGCACTCACGCACACACTCACAACTCTCACATAAAGCCAATTATACCATTCATGCATGTATTATGAAATCCCACATAGTCATTCTTATCTTTGTACGCATCATAACGAAAAGCATGTTTATTCCATTGGTTGCGTCATTTACCTTAGTCTTGGCTTAACATATTACAATTCATATATCCATGTCATGATAGCATTGGAGTATTATTTCTTGTGGTATATCGGATGGAAACCCATACATAAATTCCGTAGCCGATTCCGAATGGACGGTAGTGCAGTCTGTACTTGGGATACAATTCCACATACCACTTGGAAAAGTGCTCACATGTGTGCTTGTGTGGTTAGTGTGTGCTTGTGTTTTCGTGAGTACAATATGCCAATGAAGTTGTATTTTCGTTGCTACTTTGATGTACTTTCAAGCATGCAATCTTAGATGTGAAATATATGTAAATTTAGGTGTAAGTTTTATTTTTGTACATGTGAATTTAGAAGCATGATACTCTTGGAAATAAGTGTTACTTAAGCTTGATTAAATTATTACACAAATCTTTTCATTACAAGTGACATAAGTAAGGGACCATTCTGAACCCAATGGTTTGAGGTCTTCCCTTGCGAGGGATGAGTGCGGCCTTAAATCTCATTTTCCCGGTTCACACCGGGTGGCGACTCCATTATTCTCCGGTTTAGTCCCCTGCGGGCTACTCCGTATTCCCAACTAGGCCGTGAGCCTGGAACAGCATGCGTCGCCCAGTTCTTGTGTCCCACAGGGACATACCAATGGGTGTCTTATAAGCTGTCCGGTAGGCCCATAATGCGTCATCGAGTTTTATAGACCAGTCCCTCCTTGTTGATCCAACGGTTCCCTCCAAGATTATTTTGATCTCCCTGTTTGAAACTTCAACTTGTCCATTTGACTGTAGATGGTAAGCAGTGGCAACCTTATGAGTAACTCTGTATTTGGATAGGAGTGCATCGAAGTATCTGTTGCAGAATGTGTGCCACCATCACTGATAATTGCACGAGGTGTTTCAAACCGAGTGAAAATATTCTTTTTAAGGAATTTGATCACCACTTTTGAATCATTGGATGGCAGTGCAATTGCTTCAACCCATTTGGAGACGTAGTCTACTGCAACCAGTATGTACAGGTTTCCGAATGATGGAACAAAGGGTCCCATAGAATCAATACCCCATACATCAAATATCTCCACTTCCAGAATGTTTTGCAAAGGTCCTTCATTTCTTCTCGAAATATTTCCCATTCTCTGGCACATGTCACATTGAAGAGCAAAAAGATAAGCATCTTTAAAAAGAGTAGGCCAGAACAAATGTGATTGAAGGACTTTGGCTGCAGTTTTGTTCTCGAAATATTTCCCATTCTCTGGCACCTGTCAGGAGTCATCAATATCTGTGTATTTTGTGGATCTAGCCCTGGAACTAAACCAGATTTTTTTGAGGCTGCAACAAAATTAGGTAGAGTTATGGCAGGAAAAAATATGCACTTGGTATATGGCGGAGGCAATCTTGGATTGATGGGATGTATTTCAAAGGCCGTACAAGACGGTGGCAGTCAGGTTTTATGGATCATTCCAAAACCCTTGACAGATGATAACCTCATCGAAAAATCAAATGGAGAAGAATGTATTGTCTCAGGTATGTCTGAAAGACTTTCTGAAATGATTAATCATGTTGATGCTTTTATTGCTTTACCAGGTGGGCTGGGCACGATGGAAGAAATATTCACAGTAATGTCATGAGCGAACTTGAACATTCACCAAAAACCCATTGGACTGTTTAATGTTGATTGATTTTTCGATTTTCTTTTTATATTTCTTGAAGAAGCCAGAAGAAATCGGTTTATTTCAAAATTGGTAAAAGATATCTTCCTAACTGCAAAAACATCTAATAATTTAATTGAAAAACTCTTAGCTTATGAACCAAAAATCGACCCTATTCTTTCCAAGTTGAACTAGTCTGTAACGATTGTGGCAAAAAACGTAGAGTAAATCTAGATCTTAATCTGTAATTTTCTTTTTAGTTGTAGATGTAATTTTCAAATCCACACTAACCAGGTGATGTCTTCTAAACTCTGTTTCTACATATTCAGACATTGGGGACAATGTCTCAATTTGGTTAAGAGGAGGGGATAGTTGACTTGTTGTTTTATTTTATTTGTGTGTTTTTTTTTCTTTTGTGTTTTTGACTGGCCAAGTGGAATTATTGTTTAGAGATAACTGTGTAAGGAGTTTTCGCTCCCGAGACGTATCTCAATCTAATTCGTAACAAGTTATTTTTATTTATTTCCTTTTTAATTATTTAAATTTGTGAATTCTCTATAATATTGATTAAATTTGATCTTTATGTGCTCACTTGACAAGTATTATCAACATACATGGTAACATATGAACATGGGTTGTAAGTGAAAATTTTGTAATATTCAATTCTCTAATTTATTGGAGGTAGCACTTAAAAGTAGTGGAATTTGTATTTATATTCAATAAAATGAAATTAACCATGTTTTTACTTAGTAATCGGACATCTTGCCTCAGTAAGCAGTGATTGTTCACATTAAACGGTAGAGTCTGAGTTAATTTTAAAAAAAATATGATGATAATAATTAAGTTTCTACTTAGTAACCAGACATCTTGCCTTAGTAAGCATTGATTGTTCGCGTCAAACGGTAGAGATTTTAACCTTTGCTATTTGAGAAATTAAGTCTGTAGGGGTGTCTTAACACCTAGTGCCCTAAATTCAACTGGTTTGGGAGTCACTGGCCCAAACCTCGTTACAAAGATTGAATATGTAAAAAAAAAAATTGCACTTATAAATAAATTTCCATTGCCAAAAAAGTGTGAATTCTGATATAACTTTAGGACAAAATATTACTCTATTTTCAACTACACTTGTGAATATTGTGGGCACAATGAATTGATTAATACCTTGTTAATTGTGTGTCTGGAGAATGGTAAAAACTTATAGGAGAATTTGCTTATTTGGTAATTTAGAAAGAAATAAAACAACTGCTAACTTGGATAAGAATTTCACTTTTTAGTTTTCGCTTAGATTACTATGGACTAGTAATAAGCTGGTTGGGGGATGTGATGAATGTTAAAATATGAACATTTATTAAAAGGAAAAATAATCATTTTACGATTTGTAGTTTCATCAATCCCTTAATTTAGCACATCTATGAAATAATAATTAAATTTATGTTTTAAATATTTTTATTGTGATTTTTTTTATTATGTAGGTGAAATAATACTTTGAATGCTTGACTAGAAAAATGGACTTTACATTTCGATTTTGGAGGTCCGAAACTTGCAACAGCGTTCTAACCGTGTACAATTTTGGAAATTCCAACTTTGTGTAATTTTCATATTTTGGCCATACCTTTTTACTTTGATATCATATTGAGGTGATTCAAGTTCCAGATGAAAGAAGACTCAAAGATCTACAACTTTGATGTTCATAAGATTTTTGAATTCTGAAGTTTTCAAGACCGAAATTGGTGAAGTCTTTATTTTTGCCTATAAATAGAAGCCATTATTTCATTTTCATTTTCATACTTTATTTGATTTCTCTTAAGTAATTGAAGATTGTAACTTGTGTATTTAATTTCTTGTATTGTCTTTTAATTTTAGTAAAAAAAAAAAATTATGTATGTTTTTAATTACAGTATGAGTAGCTAATTACATTCCGCTGAGGGAATGGGTGAAGCTTTTATTATTTGAAGTTTAGATTAATCTCACTTATATTATAATATATAAATAGTAATGAATAACAATTAATTGAGATCTAGATTAATTATTGACAAACCTTTCTACCGCCTATACAGGTGGTTTTATACGATTTTGGCATAATTGAGTACCTAACTGGACTTGTTATAGACGAACGGTATCACCGCCTTTATGGCTTGTTTTATGTTCTTGGCATATTTAGTACTTTGGCAGGACTAAATATCGACAGAAATGACTACCATCTTTATGGCCGATTTTATATGTTTTGGTATAGTTAATTCTGGAAGTAAATTAATTGGGTTATAATGATCATTTACATATTATAAAAAGTGAGATTTCAAAATATAAAATATTAAACGTGGATCCCATAACCCCAATATTTTTATTTTATTGTTTTCATTTAATTCAAGTTCTCCAAACAAATTCAAACGAATCAAATCATTTTATTTTCATTTAAATTATTATTTTACCATACTAAATCTATTCCATGTGGATCGACCATGGACTTACCGGGTTATTTTATTACTTTCTACACTCTTATATTTGGGAGTAAATAATCACTTTTTGAGCGTGTCAAAAAGTAAGAAGAATGTTAAATGCTATAATTGTGGCAAAAAGAGGCTTGTCAAGAAAGATTATTGGAATATGATGAATGGTGCAGAAAAAGCTCATGTTGCAATAAAATCTCAGGGATGTGTTGTGACCAGCGTAATCACATGTGTATAATGCAAGCGCACGTATCATTCAAGTAGTATAAAAAGTATCAATCCCACGAGCACTTAGAACATTTGTTATTAATTTAAGAAGTTAAATGTTTACAAGTATCTAATTGATTGATTGTTTGATTGGATGGTGACTTTAAATTAAAACAAGTAAATAAAATGACACGAAAGTAGGTTGTTGAAAATTCAAATTTATAAAACTATCTAGGGTTGTGAATCTTTCCAATATCTTTTTAAAGATGAAGTGGTTATCTTACGTTTGTGGAATATATCAGTTTACTAACCTGAAACATGAAAATATGTAAAAGCCTCTTCTGATGGTCAGATACAAATACCCACTGTAACCCAATTAATCATATTCTTATGTCAACCAAGTTACCTGAATTCATTAAAATAAAGTTCCAATTATGGTTACCCCCGCCCGATAGGTATATTCCTATCCTGTAAGGAAATCTATTAAATGGTTATTTATCCTCAAGGAAGATCATGGGCTATTAAGTCTAAGGTCTTAAACCTAAAATCCCTTTTCCAAGTTCATTTTAAGTTTACCTGATCAATCTTATTAATGGCCAGTTAACAAGAAGCATTAAGTTTAAGACTTAATAAATAAACTTTTATATTACCCAAACTGTAAATTAACCCCTTATTAACCAGTGATATTGGAAATCATCAAAACCACAAATAACAGACTTAGTTACGACATATATTTATTGCTAGAAAAAGCTTAAATAAAATAAAAGACATAAAGTAAATGATGAAATTAAATAAAGTAAATGCTGAAAAGTAAATGCTGGAAATTAAAAATGTAAAAGTACAATAAAAGAAAATGTTGGGGTTAGAGGATCCACTTTTATTACTACTATTTTAGATATCTCTCTTAATATAATATATTAATTTTGCGTGATAATTACCAACCGACCATATAGGCGGTATCCTGATTAAGTCAAATTTATAATTAATTACCAACCGACCATACAGGCGGTATCCAGCTTAGTCAGGTTAAAACCAATTTCATTAAGTCCAACCGACCATAAAGGCGGTATCCTCATTAAGTCAGGTTTTAAATAATTTATATATTATAATTAAGGGAGATTAATCTAAATATTAGTAATAAAAGCTTTACCTTCACCCCAGCAATGGGGAGTTACCTCCTCATTGGTGAAAAGTAAATACTAAAAAGTAAAGAAAAGAAAGTACTATTGCGTAAAAGTAAATTGCAGAAAGTAAAGACTGAAAAGTAAAGAAAAGAAAGTGCAAATGTGAAAATTAATTACTAAAAGCTGTAAATAAACAAATAAGATATAATCTTCTTAGTATTCTTAAGGAATTGCATTGAAGAAATTATGAAATGAAAATGAAAATTCGGCCTGAATTTTTAGGCGTTGATAAGCCATACGCGTCGCGACACGCACAACCTTGTGCGTCGCGACGCGCGGTTGATTTGCGCCAAGTGTTGCATGACTTACGGAGATGGTGACACATGGCAGGTAGCTATCAGCAGCTGAAATATTTTATAGATGTAGCGATGACATGGTGATGACGATTGTCGGCAGCATGTGATGGTGACACATAACACGGCACACGTTAGCAAGTTTACTGTGATGTTGACACGTGGCAAGCATACGTTAGTAAGGCACATGATAGAAAACTTCTCTGATCATGACACATGTCCGGCGCATGTTAGCAGACTTCTCTGATTGTGACACATGTCCGGCGTACGTTAGCAGACTCCACTCAATTGATAGTTTTGCCTCTTTTTTCTGTTTTTTACTATTTTGCCCCTGATTTGATTCGAGAGAGTCTTGAAACTTTATTTATCTATAAAATAACACAAAACACATCAAAATATTCACAAAACACAAGAAACTATACAAAATATTAGGTCAAATGAGTGGGAAATATTGATACATTTACCACTCATCATGTTGCAAGTACTTCTGAAAGATATGGCGCACTTTACGATGATGTAGAAATGATGTTCAATGACACTAGAAAACAAGTTATACATATTTGGTTGATTATGTAGCAATATGGCACATGACCTCTAGGAAAGAATGGTTCTGCCATTATGAACCTGTCTCTAGATGATCAATTTTTGAAGGTAATGATCATGCCTTGAAAATTATTGGAATTGGAGACATCAAAATAAAGATGTATGATGTTACTATCTGTACTATACAAGATGTTCAATATATTGTGGGAATGAGGAAAATTCTTCTATTACTTGGCCAGTTAGATGACCTCGGATCAAAGACAATTATTGAAATTTAGGTATTGAAGATAGTGAAATGAGCACTTATATTCTTGAAAGCTGAAAAGGAATCAACAAACTTATATATACTTTTGGAAGACTCAATTCAAGAAGTAACTGTATCGATGGCTTCACTGGATTCTGGAGAGTAAGCTTCTATGTTGTGGCATTAGAAACTATGCTACAAGTCAGAGCATGGAATGAAGATTCTCTTTAATCAAATGCCACTCCCAGGTTTTAAATCACTTAGTCTATCGTTTTGTGAACATTGTATTACAAGAAGAAAAACATATTAAAATTTAGCAAGTCAAGTGCTTGGAGTAAAACCATTTTAAAATTGATTCACTCTGATGTTTTGGAACTACCAGTTCAATCTCTAGAGAAAGAAAAATATTTTGTATCATGTATTGATAACTTTTCTAGAAGATGTTGGGTGTACTTGATCAAAAATAAGTAAGATATGTTGTCAGTTTTCATAAACTTCAAATCACAAATTGACGTAGGAATTGGAAAGACAATCCAGTGTTTAAGGACAGACAATGAAGGAGAATATTACAGTAAGGATTTATTGGTTTGCTCTAAGCTTCACAAGATCATAAATCAAGCATGAAACAAGTATGAATAGAATCATAGGAGGTGCATAAAAACTCACATTGATCGGTTGGATGCGTTTGGAGATGAAAAACGTACTGCCCTCTCCATGCTCGGTAGTGGGCTGTTCGGTGGTGGACTGCACGGCATTGGCTTGTCTTCCTCCTCCAAGAAACGGCCATGGGTGATCCTCCATGGAAGCTCCAAGCTCCAAGCTTCACAAGGTGATTCCTTGCTCACGCATACACTGCCCTAACACCTTGGTATGCCTCATAGAGTGTGCTAGCACTTGGATCTTGCAACAAAATCACTTACTTCTCCATGTATTTGCTCGGTCAAAACTAGAAAAACAGAGGAGAAGATTCGGTCCAAGACCGAGAGAGAAGAATGAGTGTTTTTTGGCTCCAAAAGGTGAATACCGAAAAAGGAGAGAGAGAGTGGGGAAAAATAAAAAATGTAAAGGTTTATTTATATTTTCCAAAAATTAATAAACCATTTACCTTTTTCAATTTCAAAAAGCAAAGCATTTAATGCTTTCTTTCATCTCACATCAATCAATCAAATGTCACATCACTCAAAGTGACATTTGATTTGACGCTTGATGTGACTTGTGATTTGACGCTAGATTTGACTTGCGTGCCGCACTCGAATTCGAAATGCGAATGCAATCCAATTTCGTATAATATATCAAATATATTTTTTTATCGATTAATTCCAAATTAATCGTTCTCTCTCTTTAATTGATATTTTATCCCAGATAAAATATCTCCGCAATTAATCCCAGATTAATTTTCTCTCTCATTAAATTAATCCAGATTAATTAAAGTGCGAGTCATACGTCATCGATGAATCTTCGGGAAGCGACCTATGAGATCTCTGGATATGTTGGCAGTAAATTGGGTCGTCGGACTATCCGAACACGTAAGTACCTAGTACTACGTTTACACCGATTCACAAGACAAGGTTGGCTTCTAGCAAAGCGCCATGCCTACCCAATTCTCCAGAAACATGCTTACAGGAATAAGCGATCTATATCAGGCGTAGTATATGTGGTATTGCGTATTTCGATCCAGTATCAAATGATCACGTGCTAGAACTGGGGCTGGAATTGTGTCTGCCCCGTACGAAGCACATGTCGGATGTCTGGTAACTAGTCTCTATATCGGATAACTATGACCTAGTCATATTATCCCGATGATTGCAGTACTTAAGAGAACCAGTACCGTATCCTACGTGACCATCATCTCCATATGACTGGAGTGACAGTTCCGTCTTGACATCACACCCAACACACTACGATTCTCAATATACCCAGCATTGGCGTACACAGAACTTGTTAAAGCCATGGACGACCTCAACCAAAGTATATTGATTGTCGTAAGTATTAGCGGTGCAAGTCTCAGGTTAAGACCAAATACACCTACCCTGATTTCGGACTTCCATAGACACATAGTCATACTACCAATGGAATTCCGAGGGGGTCTATCCAGAGCGAAGCTGTTTCCCGTACCATCGGTAAAACACAACCTCCTATTACACTTGCATGAGTATCCTATACCAAAATATATGAGAACTATGTCGTTGTGCCCTCACAACGCGCACAAGTGTAATACTAGTCTCTTACATATTTATCGATGTCCAATCTCGATAATACTCTGACTAGGGATATTTAATGATTTATCCTTCGTGGACTGATATTGTCTCATATCATTCTCCATCCAGGAACAAATCATAAGGACCTCTCATCATTTATACATCTAGATGATCTAATCACAAATGATAAGAGTGCAATCTCCTTTGTCACATAGTTAATTTGTACAACAACACCATGATCTGTACAAATAGTGACGCTATGGTAATAATTGTCCAACAATCTCCCACTTGGCCTATAGCCAGTCACTCGAGTGCTTAACACCCGAACTATGTACGGTTGGCTCAAACTGCTGAGAAAAGCTTTCATCAGCGGTTTTGTATGATTATCGTCTTATGTGATTTATACGATCATCACATCGCCACGATGTATGATCCGAACGGATCAGATGAATATCAAAGTATGTATCTGGATCGTTGATGAGACCATTAATTCTTTAGCCTGTGCTCAAGCCTAGCTTAGCTGCTAACAGAATCATATCTAATCTAATTAGATTTTTTTATCGACCCAGAAGGCTTCTATTGCCGCTTCAGCTGCAGTAATAACCCGTATTTTTTGTTTATTCGGTAACAGTATCTTGCTTGGAAGATTTCCAGTTCACTGTACCATTATTCAAACTGTATAGTACCGTTTGTGACTTATAGTCGTTTTTATCGGTTTAGGAAACTTGCTACAGTGATCCAAGTCACTTCAAGTTCTCCATCTCCACAGACTAAGACAGCATCCTTAGTTCTCTAAGATACTAACGGATGTTCTTAACATCAATCCAGTGACTATCACTCGGATTGGCCTGTTTGTGAATCCATATGCTCAAAGCGTATGAGACACCAGATGGCGTACATTTTTCAATGTACGATTCCACTGAGAGTTCTCGAAAGCCAAGCTTTCACCGATAGTTTTATGGGAATCTCATTTCCAAGAAATGACATGTCATCATTATTTATATAGGACAGCCACTGTCAGTGCGCTCCCACTAACCCTCTTATATACACAAGAATCATTTTCGTTTTGAATTAAATCATAAACCATTATGATTACATAAAAACGACGATTCCAAGAACCTATGCTTGCTTCAATCCAAACATGGATCGAATAACCTACAAACCTTATTTGCTAGTTATGGTACGACAAAACCGACAGGATGTTATAACATCCTCCAACTGGTTTCCTTTTCAGGAAAGCGATTTTCCCGTTAAGCTGACATATTTCATAAATGAAACATGTAGCATTAGCAAGCATTATCTAAATGGATTTACCGTGGCAACAGGTAAAAGGTTGAATCGTAATCAACACAATGTTGATAACGATACGTTTCCGTTAAAAGCCTAGCTTTATACGTTTGGTATGTTGCCATCCATGTATGTCTTCTTGGAAGACCTATACAGTACCATTAGGCACAATGCCTTGCGGTACATCAACTAGTGTCCAAACTTGTTGATATACATGGAATCCATTTCGGACTCATGACACTTTGTCATAATAGGGAGTTGATACCTTGTATCACTTCCTCATACGTAGTCAGTTGGTATTCCTCAAGAGATTGACAACTTTACGAGGTGAGATCAGAAACCCATACCCCAGGTTGTTTTCTGACTCTCTCCGACTTACGCGGTTCTTGTGTATTCGAAGATTAATGGTAATAGTTTCATCCTTGATGAACTATTTTATGTTCCATTAGGAATCAGTGCCTTGGAATAGTACTACTCTGATTTTCATCGAGTTTTACTATCCTCTCATTTACCACTGCATACAGGTATTCCTCTTAGGAAAAACCGCATGGTGAGCAACAATCTAATTGTTCTCTAGTGAGTTGTATAAGTACAATACTTATTGTATCCCTAGGATAACCTACAATTGGCACTTATCCAATTTGGGTTTTAGTTTGGTATCATCCAAACATATGCCTAGCATTCCCAAATTTTCAGGAGTGAGAAACCCGGTTTCTTTCCCGTTCATATCTAATATGATATCTGTCAAACAGATTTTTATGGAACCTTATTCTAAATAAGTTCTTGCACTGTTTAAAGCTTATCCGTTGAAGGAAATTGTAGCTCAGACCGACTCATGATTGGCCTTATCATGTCTAACATAATTCGGTTAGTCATTTCGGACACACCGTCAAATTGACGTGTTCCGGGAGGAGTCCTCATTTGAAAGAATACTAAACTCTTTCAAGTATATTAGAAACTTATTGCTTAAGTATTTTCCATTACGATCTTACCGTGATGGTTTAATACTTTAGCCGATTTGTTTGTCTATTTCGTGTCGAAACTATAAAAGTTTCCGATTTGTGTTCTTCAAAAGAAACACATAACCATAACGCGATGCCATATCCGTATAGGTCACGAAATATTCATATCCACATCTAGCCTAGCTAGACATGGGACCACTTGCTTCACTATGAACTAGGGCTATCAGATCGGTGGCATTTACACTTTTACCAAGTAAATAGTGTTTTAGGCACTTTGCCCAATAAACAAGATTCGTAGACTTTATTTGAATGGAATCACATCAGTCCTAGTACCCACTCTTCAAAAGTGCGGATATACGAGTCTTGTTTAATGTGTCCCATACAACATTGCCACGTTTTAAGTTTCAACTGATCAAATCAGTCTGAGCTATTTGTTCGTCATGTTATATGTTTGAGATTTTATTTATATTCAAAATATAAATATTGTTATTCACATCTAATGTGTTTATCTTAATATCATCTTTATATGATGAAACACTTTAGTGTTCTAAAATATAAAGGTTCACCCGCAGCGGGTTAAACACTGATATAAAGATAATGTTTCTAGTCAAACTAGTTACATTATAACAGTTTCTTATTTAGGTACACACCCAAATGGTAGTTCCTAAGCTTAGGTATCTACGGTTAAAACAACGATTTTCTTCCCGTTTTCAATTCGCAAATTAATCTCAATAGAAGTCAGTATCCTGCTCATAGCAGATTCTGAACATCAGTACATATTTTATGTATCACACTAAGTATCTAAAATCTAATTTTAATACTAGTAGTGAACATATTTATGACAGACATATTTGAAGTCAGAGCCTTGCTCGTCTTCAATTCCTTCTTGGGATATGTCCTTTTATCTTCCTAGAAGATTATAATGATTTTGCCTTTGCCCTTTTCCACACTCCAGAAGCCTTTGGCCAAGCCTTGGCCTTCTAGAATATCGAAGTAAGGTGCGCCTTGAGCTACTTGCCTTATTGCAAAGTTTGACTTTGTCTCCTTGAGAACAGTCATTAACTCTCCAAGAGTTTATTATTGCAATATTTACTTCTAAAATATAAATATAGATTTATGAAGATTCTTCAATTTCAATATCATACTTTAAGAATCTAATCCTAAGTTCTGATAAAGAAATTAAGGAGTCTATATGACAAGTATAATGGATTAAGCACTAAAGTTATCATTACATGAATATTCCAAATATCATGTTCCACTTATTTGCTTAACTTTAGGCTTAGGCCTAATATGTTATTTTATCAAATAAAGTAACTTATTAGTTTCCAGGACCATCCTGAAACTTTATTCCTAATTTGAAAATTATAGTCGTTTAAATACATTTTCACCCAGGATTATGTTTTAAACACAAATCTTTCATTTATCTTGATTCTAATAGTCCAACTATTTAATCAACGATTTGTGGTACTATATATTATATTGATTATTATAATCCAACTATATAATCAAATATGATTTAAATTAATTAACCTCAATTACATTGATTACTATAATCCAATTATAAAATCAACTGTAAATTGAAATTAATTAATTCAAATACATTGATTACTATAATCTAATTATATAATCAACTATAATACAGTCCAACTGCTTTTTAAAACAACAATTTAAATATTAGTCCAACTAACATTTAGTTGATTTGACGAATGATATTGTTTGAGCGCGTATGGCGAGTAATTGAACGAATAATGCGAATTCAATTCTTGCCTCCCACTATTTTTCGGCGAGCCTCCAACCCTCTGTCGAGTACTCGGGAAACTGTGTTTCCTAGTGAGCTAGGATCCCGTTAAATATCACACAATCTTGACTTTGGCCAACAAATTGTATGATAATTAACTAGGTAGATCTCTAAGATCAATTGGATCCAATCCAATTCCTAGATCCGGTAGGGGGACATCCAAGTCAGAAACATATATCTTATATATGTCAATACATCCAATGTATTACCTAACCTTTTTCCTCTGAATCAATTAAGCCTTGGCTTTGGCACAACAAACTTAGTGATCCTAGTCAAGCGCGACCCATTGACCATGGAAAGCTTCGTAATCAATGTCGATGGACAAGAAGTGGTCTTGACTTAGGCCAACAAACCACAACTTGGACAAGACACTGATATGGAACAAAGCCCTCGTGATTCAAACACATCCTTGACAGACAAAGGTTTTGACTTTGGCCAACAAACCAATGTCGTCTCGGATCTTGAGTGAGAATCACTCAATGGAAGAAAAGACGCTTAATATTATTTGAGGGTTTTCCCGTGCAAATTGGCAAACAATTTATTATCTTTGTTAAGGTCTCATCATCATACACCCTTAAGCATGCATTCTAAATACATAATAAAGCGCATATGAAAAATAATAATGATATGCGGATGGATACTTTACATTGATCCTAGATCAAATTTCTCACTTTCTCTCTCCCGCTAGCACATGTATTACTTCTACCCGTTACACTACACTTCTAAGAAACCTCATTTACATTGAGGGGAATAGGTGAGAAGAGAATACAAAGAATATGAGAAAATAAGGCTGGACACGCAGGTCCAATTAATAAATCAAATTTATTACAATTTCCAAAATTGCCTCACCCATCTAATATCCATCTGATATACATTATTCATGCATCGCAACCATGTATTCACACAAGCATGTTATCAATCAATCTAATCAAATTAATTAATCTGATAATTAGTGATCATCCAATGTTCAAACAACAATTTGATTTTGTTCGAGTCAAACTCGTTTTGCGAACAAGTACATAAAGTACGAATTCTCGAATTAAATTAAACTACACAATTAAATCCAATTCAATTTGTATTTAATTCTAATTCGCTATTTAATTCCAAATTAAATACTACATTTTATTAATGAACTTTTATGACTTAAATTCCAAATTTAGTCGCTACGGGTCTCAAAGCCCGATAAACGTCCAACGTCATTTAATTAAAGTCCAATGGGCTTTTAGTTAATTTCTTGAGGCGTGGACTTTTGGTCAACTCGGGTCAAACCGAATAACCAAAATCCAATCCGGGAGTTACCCCATAAGCCCAGAAATCAATCTTGGCCCATTAGGCCCAATTAAACTTTAAAGGTTCACTAAGTCGCATTTGGGCTTTATGGAAGCGGTTTTGGGCCTAATTGGATCCAACCAATTTTGCCTAAACCCAACTTTGTACAACAAAGCCCAATAAACCCAATAACAACTTAATAAGCCCAAATCCAATTTGAAGCCCAATTAATTAAATATAAAATTCCAAATTTCACATTCTAATTAACCAAAGTGTATTGCATTATTAATTACCCAAATCAATATTTCCAAAACACCAAATTTGTACAATTAATCTTGCTTATCATTAACAAAACATGTCCAACACATTTTGATCAAAATCAAACCCAATTATTCATGCATAAAGTCTCGGCCAGGAGGATGTTATATCCAATTTCAAATCCAATCCAATTGAACCAAATTAAACATTAAATCAACATCCCTAACATGATTCTAACTCATCCAATGAATCAAAAAATCAAAATTCCAAGACAATTTAGGGTTATCATTTTCGGCCAACACAAGCAAATTGGGGAAAATTGTTCCAAACACTTTTTCATCAAATTGATCCAATCAATCATCAATTCAACAACATTTAAGCATACTAATTCATCTAATTTCATTAAATCATGCCCAAATTCGTTTTGCCCAATTCAACCCTAAAATCAATTTCATGCTTTCAAAGGCTCAAGATACCATTGTTTTGTTTGCTCTAAGCTTCCCAAGATCATAAATCAAGCATGAAACAAGTATGAATACAATCACAAGAGGTGCGGAAAAAACTCACATTGATCGGTTGGATGCGTTTGGAGATGAAAAACGTATTGCCCTCTCCATGCTCGGCAGTGGGCTGCTCGGTGGTGGACTGCACGACAGTGGTCTTGTCTTCCTCCTCCAAGAAACGGCCATGGGTGATCCTCCATGGAAGCTCCAACCTCCAAGCTTTACAAGGTGATTCCTTGCTCACGCATACACTGCCCTAACACCTTGGTATGCCTCCTAGAGTGTGCTAGCACTTGGATCTTGCAACAAAATCACTTACTTCTCCATGTATTTGCTCGGTCAAAACCAGAAAAACAAAGGAGAAGATTCGGTCCAAGACCGAGAAAGAAGAAGGAGTGTTTTTTGGCTCCAAAATGTGAATACCGAAAAAGGAGAGAGAGAGTGGGAAAAAGAAAAAATGTAAAAGGTTTATTTATATTTTCCAAAAATTAATAAACCATTTACCTTTTTCAATTTCAAAAAGCAAAGCATTTAATGATTTCTTTCATCTCACATCAATCAATCAAATGTCACATCACTCAAAGTGACATGTGATCTGTCGCTTGATGTGACTTGTGATTTAACGCTCGATTTGACTTGCGTGCCGCACTCGAATTCGAAATGAGAATGCGCTCGCAAATAATCCCGGGCTCGGGTTCGCTAATTCCAAATTAACGAATTTTCCATTGCGTCGTAATTAAACGATTACGCCTAGCGAAATCACTATTCACGTCGCTAACGAATTAATTCTAAATTAATTCATTCGCCCGAATTAAAATCTAATTTTAATTTCGAGTCGAAATCCAATTTCGTATAATATATAAAATATATTATTTTATCGATTAATTATAAATTAATCGTTCTCTCTCTTTAATTGATATTTTATCCCAGATAAAATATCTCCGCAATTAATCCCAGATTAATTTTCTCTCTCATTAAATTAATCCCAGATTAATTAAAGTGCGAGTCATACGTCATCGGTCAATCTTCGGGAAGCGACCCATGAGATCTCCGGATATGTTGGCAGTAAATCGGGTCGTCGGACTATCCAAACACGTAAGTACCTAGTACTACGTTTACACCGATTCACAAGACAAGGTTGGCTTCTAGCAAACCGCCATGCCTACCCAATTCTCCAGAACATGCTTACAGGAATAAGCGATCTATATCAGGCGTAGTATACGTGGTATTGCGTATTTCGATCCAGTATCAAATGATCATGTGCTAGGCCTGGGGCTGGAATTGTGTCTGCCCCGTACGAAGCACATGTCGGATGTCTGGTAACTAGTCTCTATATCGGATAACTATGACGTAGTCATATTATCCCGATGATTGCAGTACTTAAGAGAACCAGCACCGTATCCTACGTGACCATCATCTCCATATGACTGGAGTGACACTTCCGTCTTGACATCACACCCAACACACTAAGATTCTCAACATACCCAGCATTGGCATACACAGAACCTATTAAAGCCCTGGACGACCTCAACCAAAGTATATTGATTGTCGTAAGTATTAGCGGTGCAAGTCTCAGGTTAAGACCAAATACACCTACCCTGATTTCGGACTTCCATAGACATATAGTCATACTACCAATGGAATTCCGAGGGGGTCTATCCAGAGCGAAGCTGTTTCCCGTACCATCGGTAAAACACAACCTCCTATTACACTTGCATGAGTATCCTATACCCAAATATATGAGAACTATGCCGTTGTGCCCTCACAACGCGCACAAGTGTAATACTAGTCTTTTACGTATTTATCGATGTCCAATCTCGATAATACTCTGACTAGGGATATTTAATGATTTATCCTTCGTGGACTGATATTGTCTCATATCATTCTCCGTCCAGGAACAAATCATAGGGACCTCTCATCATTTATACATCTAGGTGATCTAATCACAAATGATAAGAGTGCAATCTCCTTTGTCACATAGTTAATTTGTACAAAAACATCATGATCTGTACAAATAGTGCCGCTATGGGTCATAATTGTCCAACAGGATTCTTATGAATATTGTCAGCAAAAAGGAATCAAAAGGAAAATGATTTGTAGACACTGATGGAGATATGGAGCGGAAAACCAGTTGATTACTTATCTCTTCATATTTTTGGTTGTCATGTATACGTGATGTACAATACTCAAGAAAGAACAAAGCTAGATCCAAAATCTAAAAAACTCAGTTTCTTGGGTTATACTGACGGAGTAAAGGGGTATCGCTTGTGGGATCGCACTACTCACAAGATCATCATCAACAAGGATGTGATATTTATATAAGATCAATTGCAGAAAGAAGTAAATGATATCATTTCAAACGAAAGTACAAAGACAACAACAGTATTGGTGGGAAAAAAATTCAGAACAAGAAAATTTTGATTCTTCTGAAGAAGTACCAGCACACGAGGTACCAGAACCAATTGAGTTTGAAGCTTTTGAAGTTCGTTGATCAACTTGAGAGAGAAGACCTTTAGGTTGGCACTCAGAGTATGTTACGAAGAGTAACATTACATACTGTCTTCTAACAAAGGATCGAGAGCCATCAACTTTCCATGAAGCTACAAAAGGTATAAATGTATTTTTGAAGAAGCCATAAATGCAAGAAGAAATAGAAGTTTTGCACAAAAAAATAAATAAGATCTAATACAATTACCACTTAGAAGAAAAATCATTGGTAATAAATGAGTCTACAAGATCAAATGAGATAGCAATGATCAAGTGGAGTGGTATCGTGCCTAATTGATGGTAAAAGGATATGCTCGAAAAGCAATGATTGATTTCAATGAGATATTTTCTCCAGTGGTTCAACTTACAACAATAAGAGTAGTCATGGCTATGTATGCTACTTTTGACCTACATCTGGAACTGTTGGATGTAAAAACTATATTTCTTCATAGAGAACTTGAAGAAGAAAATTACATGCTTCAACCATAAGATTTTGCTGAAATATATAAGGAGAACTTGGTTTACTGGTTGAACAAATCTATGTATGGTCTCAAATAGGCGTCAGGATGTTGGTATAAGAGATTTGATTCCTTCATTATTTTCCTTGGGTACAAAAAACCAATTCATACCATTGTACATATTACAAGAGGTTTGCAAATAATGACTTTATAATTTTACTGTTGTATATGGACAACATGTCGGTAGCACATCCTAACAAAGATTGAGTCTAAGACTTAAAGGCACAGTTAGCTAGAGAGTTTGACATGAAGGATTTGAAACCGGCAAACAAAATTTTAGGGATTCAAATACACCGAGACAAAAATAACAGGAAGATTTGGCTTTCTCAGAAGAATTACTTGAATAAAATCTTACGGCGGTTCGATATGGAAGATTGTAAGCTAATTTCTACCCCATTTTCTATTAATTTCAAGCTATCATCATTTATATGTCCTAACAATGAAGCTGAGAGGAAAGAGATGTGTCGAGTACCATATGCAGCAGCAATAGGAAGCTTAATGTATGCCATTATTTATATAAGACCAGTTATTGCACAAGCAGTAGGAGTAGTAGTTTTATGGCGAATCCTAGAAGAGAGCATTGGAATATGATGAGTGGTAAATGTATCACTATTTCCCACTCATTTGACCTAATATTTTTGTATAGATTCTTGATTTTTATGAATATTTTGATGTGTTTTGTGTTATTTTATAGATAAATAAAGTTTCAGGACATTCTGGAGGTGATTTAGGGCCAAAATAGTGAAAAATTACACAAAAGGGTAAAATCATCATTTGGCGCGTCGGGACGCGATGCCCTCATCCCGACGCCTAACATGCACCGGCCTGTGCTAACTTGCACCGCTTCATGCTAAAATGCGCCGAGCCACGTGTCAGAATCTGAGAATTCTGCTAATATGCGATGGATGCTAACATGCGCCTGCCACGTGTCAACATCACAGCCGATCATGCTAACGTGCACCGTGCCACGTGTCATCATCACATGTTGTCGACAATCCCCATCACCACGTGTCGTCCACATGTCAGCCACTTCATCACCACGTTAGCATCAGACCGAGTCATTGTGCCACGTCACCGCCACATCATCATCAGCCAATCACAGCGTGCCACGTGTCACGATCATATGGTGTCAACAATCCACATCGCCACGTGTTGCCACGTCATCGCCACATCAGCACAATCATTTGGATTCCAGCCGCAGGGACACGTGTCAAGCCCTCCGCAAGCCACGCCGTAAATCGAGGAGCATCGCGACGCGTGGAGCTTACCGACCCCTATAAATTCAGCTCGAAATTTCAGTTTCAGATGTACCTTCCTCTCTGTAATCCTCTGAGTAAATAATGAGTTTGTATCTAGTTTTCTTTTAATTTCAATTTTGTAATTAATTTTAGTTACTTTCTGTAATAATAATTTACTTCCTGTACTTTTTCAGTTTTTACTATTCAGCAATGAGGAGGTAACTTCCCCATGCTATGGTGAAAGGTAAAACTTTTATTATTGCTATTTAGATTAATCTCCATTAATTATAATATATTCACTATTTAAAATTTGACTTAACAATGATACCGCTATATTGGTCGATTGGTAATTAATTATAAACTGGTTTTAACCTGACTAAGCATGGATACCGCCTGGTTGGTCGATTAGTAATTACCGCCTATATGGCTGGTTTATGGACAAATAATGATACCGTATTTATGGTCGGTTGGACTTAATTTGACTTAATCAGGTTACCGCCTATATGGCTGGTTGGTAATATCACACAAGTTAATATATTATATTAAGGGAAATATCTAAAATAGTAGTGATAAAAGTAGATCCTCTAGCCCTAGCATTTTCTTTTATTGTAATTTTCTTTATTTACTTTACAGTATTTTACTTTTCAGCATTTTCTTTATGTCTTTTATTTTTAAGTTTTTACTAGCCCTAGTTATGTGTCGTAACTAAGTTAATTATCTGGGGTTGTGATGAATTCCAATACCACCGGTTTATAATGGGTTATTTTATAGTTTGGTTTATTTAAAGGTTTACTTATTAAGTCTTAAGCTTAATGCGTCTTGTTAACTGGCCATTAATAAGATTGATCTGGTAAATCTAAAATAAACTTGACAAAGGAATTCTAGATTTCAGCCTTAGATTTAATAGCTCACGATCTTCCTTGAGGATAGATAACCCTTTAATAGATTTCCTTACAGGATAGACATATACCTGTCGGGCGGGGGTAACCACAATTGGAACTTAATCTTAATGAATCTATGTAATTTTGGTTGACATAGACATTTGGTTCAATTAGGTTATACTGGGTATTTGCATCTGACCATCGACAGAGGCTTTTGCATAATTTTGTGTTCCAGGTTAGTAAACCGATATATTACACAAACACAAAATAACCACTTCATCCTTAAATAGATATTGTAAGAAATCACAACCCTGGATAGTTTCTAAATATTTAATTTCTCTTAATTTACTTTACGCAATTTTATTTACTTGTTTTTAAGTTTAAAGTCATCAACCAGTCAATCAATCAATCTGTTAGATACTAGTAATCATTTGGCCTCATAAAATTAATAACTTAGGTTTTAAGTCCTCGTGGGATCGATACTTTTTATACTACTTGAATGATACGTGCGCTTGCGTTATACGCGTGTGATTTCGCATAGGTCAAGTTTTTGGCACCGTTGTCGGGGACTTATTGTTGGGGTTTTAAGGGGGAATATCGGTAACGCAGCAGAATCGCGGAAAATCAAAATATTCCGATTTCAAAACTTTTTCTCGGATCAATTAAATAAACTTATTTATTTAATTATCCAATTATCAAATTCTGAAAAATTACACAAGAAATCAAATTTCTTGGTAATTACCGAATTACCCCAAAACTTTGTTAATTGATCATTTTAGTCCAAAAGTTGTCAAATACAATTTTGGATGATTCTAAATCATTTCTAAAATGTTTTTCAACACATCAAATGCATCAAAATCAGATTTTACACAAATCTCTAAATTTTAGTATAATGCGGTGAGCCACCCAAAATTTTCAATTAATTGTAATTTGGTCCATTTAGTTCAAAACATGCCAAGATCAAATCCAATTAACCTAAAATTTTTCATGCATCATATTCATACCATAATACATCACATATATGAAAAGCCCAAAATTTGGAGTGGGTTATGAACCCTAATTTTTCAATTTCATTAAATTGTCCAATTTCACCAAATTTACAAAATCCAACACTTTAATCCATTCAATAATTCACCAATATAGCCTCACCACTTTGAAACAACTCTAGAACAATTCAAGGTCACCAAGGAGTGGCTTACCAACTCTATAATGGCAACTTGATTTTCTAAAAATCAAAAGTAAAGCCTTGAAACCATTTCAAGCTTACTTACATGCTTCAATCTTTCATCAAAGTTCACAACCAAAATAAACAAAAACTATAAGAAGAGAGACAACACCAAAGCAACACAAAATGATGCTAAGCATGTTAGAAACAATTTTCATGTTGAAGACTTTGAAAAATAACTTACAAAATCATGATTTTCCAAGCCATCTTCCTTTAGCCTTCAAGCTTTTCTCTCAACTACTTTAAAAGATGAAACAAAAAAATATATACTCTCCCAAATTGCCCTTGGCCGAATTTGGTGTGTATAAAATATCAAGATATTAATTTTTGTTTCATTTAATTTGCCTTTATCAACTTACTTTAATCATCATCAAACCATTTATTGATTTAAAGTAAGTCAAAAATTACAACTCAAAAATATAACAATTATATTTATATAAGGGTGTTGGCCGAATTTGCTAATAAATAAAGGAAATTGATATTTCAATTTTAAACAATTTAAAACAAAAATCTAAGAAGTCAAATCCAATTTGACTACCATTTCCTTTACTTTAAAGTCAACAATTTACATTTATAATCATTTCCTAACTTTATCATTTGGTGAGATATTTATATTTTAATTATATTAATCATTTAACAATTAATTAATTAATTAAATACAAATATCTCAAATATATGTATTATATTTACTTTAAATATCTCAAACACATATATTAATGATATATGTCAAATACCTTTATTTGAAAATTTATTAATGTGTATTTAATAATATCATATATTAAATACAAATACACATTAATTAGGAAATGACGGTTCGGCCCGTTCGCATGTATTTTTCGTTTAACGTTTAAACTATTTATAAATAATCATCATTATTCATAAAAGTTGCCCTAGTGCTCTACGAGTATATTTCATTAGTGAGACTCTCTAGATTCATGTATATCTATCACAAAATCCAATTTCATGTCCATAACTTACTCACCCGTAAATTATGATGACCACGGATAAACTCGCTGAATCATACATGTCGAGGTCATTGCATACGTATAATCCCTCCGTCACAGGTATCCGGATAATCTCAGAGATATAGATGTAAATGTCAAATCTTTATAGGTATTATCCCATCGACGTTTCTATTAGAAATCTATAAATAACATTCGGAACTCATTTCCGAAGTATACTATGGCCATAGATTTAACTGATTGCTAATCACATATGGACTACCTATGCTCTGTACACAAAACTGACGGATCCTATCTTGACACACATAGGATATCCTGAGGATCGGTCCACACCCGACGAACAAGCGGAAGTCTGATCTAAATAGATCGGTGACGTGACTTCCACCTAAGTGTGGAGGATGTCTCATACACTTAGAAAAAATTTTAGGAAACGCTTTCCCTCGTGCAGCGGAAGCGATTAGGCTCACAGACCGAACTTGAAATTTTTTTCTGCTCTTCCCTTGCTTTGGCCGAACCTTACCAGTGATTTCACTGATGTTTGGACAAACTTTCAGCTCCGGAATAGCCCCGAAACAGTCCCCGAACAGTCCCTCAAACTGCAGTGAAATAGCGGACTGTTTTGGACCCGATAAACTCGCGAACTGCACTTATTTTCTGTTCAGTTTTGTACAACTTTCTGGTCAAATTCAGATCTGATTTTTCAGAAAAAAAAATAAACCCTAACACAGCCCTAAAATTATCCCAAAGTGTTTCCCAAAATCCCGAATGAAAACCAAACAAAACCGAGCCTCCCTGGGGATGATGATGTGTGTGTGTGCGGCAGTGGGCTGAGAAAATTGCCACTGACGCGACTTGTAGTGAGGGTTAGAAGAGTCTTTTCAACGTCACGAGGTCTTCCGAACTATGTCTCGACACTTACGGAGGGTAGTGTGGGCTACACTCACAAATTAATCTCTAAACGGTTTAGAGAAGAGAATAATCACACACACCGAAAAGAATTCTCAACTCTTGAGAGCTTGGGAGAGAAGGAGATGGAGGCTAGGGTTTCTAATGGACTTGGTATTAAAAATAAATCATAATTTATCTTTTATACTTATGGTTAATTTGTTTCATAAACAATCAACAACTAGTCTCCCAATTCTCTATGGAATTCGGCCAAGGGTATAGGATTCCTTGTTTGATTTTTGCTTCCAAAAATAAACAAATCCTACTACCATTTGGACTTTTAATTTTCGGCCATGGTAGGGTAATAAGGATTTGATTTTTGTTTCTCAAACAAACAAATCCTATTCCTAATAAAAGACTAGGAATTTTTGCCAATGAGGGGTTTTAATTAGGATTTGATTTTGTTTCCCAAACAAACAAATCCTATTCCTTATCCAATAAGGAATCCTACCTTGGTAATAATTCTTAGCCTTATTAAATATATCATATATAATTTAATATTCTAATTTAATAATTATCATATATAAATAATACTTTAAACTTTTATACAAATTTTTTAATACAAAAGCTCATGTGTGATATAATTATTATTAATCATATTAATATATTTATTCCTTTTGTGAGGATATAATTGGACCATCCAATTATATTAGCTCCGCTATAGTAAATCGAGCTAGCAACGGAGACAAAGTGGACC